>JAUCBJ010002071.1:0-24296 GCA_032718475.1 Nemertoderma westbladi | reverse complement strand
TTACTTACCTTTCTTTGCTATTATGAATGGATGGACCTTACAATGTAAAATCAACTTGGATGTTTCAGTTTCATTTCTATTTAATCAAATAAATATTGACATTATTGTTGACATTATGAAATAAAAGTGCTCAGCACGAATAAAAACAGATGATACGCTTAATATAAGTACTGTAAATTGCAAATGTGGCATAGTTCACGAAACAAGGTTATAGAATATATGTCAAGTAAGATACATCATAAACACAAAGGAGAATTACAAGAGATGTAATAAAGATGGGAGACAAGATACATTCCTTCACACTTCACATTAATTAAATTAATTCAAATTAATTAAATATACATAAAGTGGTATAAGGATCAAGCGGTAATGGCGAAGTATTGAATAATTATCGTGTTTTGTTTTGAAGTTAATTGTTTCCAAGTCATATATTCCCTGTATGTACTTCCCGCTTGCCACGTCTTTAGCTGATAGTGATCCATTACAAATGTTTTCTAATATTGATTTCTTGTTGTAGTCATATAGTAACATTGATTGTAGTGAAGGGCAGGGGAAATAAATACTTCATGCATTTTGCAAAAGTTGAGGCAAGGCCCTGATAGATTGGTAGAGACCGTTCTGAAGAGTTAAATTGCAAATTGCACCGTAGGACTGACTGGTTGTAAGATGACGTTGGGTGTGCGCTTTATTCGAATTAAAAGTCCAATGGCCGCACGGAAGGATTCGATGTCTAAGTCGTTTGTCCTAAATAATTTTAGAATTACAGAGGTACTTGCATAGCTACCGACATGTATGAGGCTGCGTAGTTTCTTCCTATAATGGACATTTACAGCTCCCCTTTCCTCCTCTGTTAAGGCTCCCATCTGGAATATTAAATTATAGAGTATAACTGGTTTGACATACGAGTTCCATAAGGTTGCGAGGTCATTGACTTTAACGTGCTTTACAGTCCACCCAGTTCGTTTGAAAGTTTCATTCACCACAGTAATAGATTTGATGCATTCATTATATATATTTGTTTTTGTGGTGATGGAGGAGGTGGTTGGTGGTTCACTTCTGGTTGAGAAAAAGTGCCAGAATTGTTTGGGGTCTTTAATTCTCTTGTTAGAATAAAATCAAATCTTGTCCTGTAATCTGTTGTTTGTTAGAAAATGTCGTAGGTTCTTGGTTGCCTTTTTGGACTCCCGAAAAGCAGTGTGCAGTTTGTTTCCGTACTCCGTGTCTTTGTTTACTGTATGTGACCATGAATTGTGAAGCCTTTTGGTAGTTCGTGAATACTCATGAAGTTAATTGTTGCGTGTCCAAATATTCTTGGTTTTCCTGCGGACTTTGACTTGATTAATACATTTTAATACAGCTACTTGCAGAATATTTGTCAGAGCAAGCATATAATTTTCTAATATAATTTTCATATATTTTTCTAAATTCCATGAGGACGGAGATTGTGGAAATTCATGTTCAAGAATATTGAATTCGTTTGCAACCATTGAATTATATTCATCTAGTTTTGAGCATGGGGTTTTCCCACTGGTATCTTGGTTGAGTGTGTGTGCTTCTACATTTAGTTTCATTTTGTGGTAGGGGGATGGGTAACTGGATGCTGCAGTATACTGGAGCGTGATCGGAGTGATTGAGTGCATGCTCATACTGGGCCACATACCCACTTGATAGATGAGGTAGAACAGATTTGTTGGTGATAATGTGGTCAATGTAGGAGTGTCCATGACCATAGAAGGTGGCAGTGGGACCACTAAAAAAATTGGAGTACGTGTCAATAGCTGTCAAGTTGTTTTCATTCATGAAGCTGAGCAGAATTTTTCCAAGAGCAGAGGGCTCCATTCTCATATATCGATCTCCTTGCCTTGCACCAATATCTCCATTTGTGTCCATAAGCATGATAGTAGGACCATCTTTATGCAATGAAGCTAGTGCGCTGAGTCTATTCCAAAAGTCATGATATGATTCTGTGGATTTACCAGTATCTGGGGCATACCCGGTTACAATGAGAAAAGATTCGTCGAAGTTTTTGAATGTTATATCCATCCCAATAATATCGTCATGTGAATATCGTCACATTTCACAACATTGTAGTTATCAATTTTACTTTTCCGTACAAATAAGGCAACTCCTCCGCATCCTCCGATTGAAGATGTTGAACCCATTTTGTCACTCACAAGGTATTTGCATATAAATTCATCATTCAAGTCTTTTTCTAATAGCTCTCTTGCCTCATAATCTGCCAGCCAATGTTCTTGTAGGCCTATAATATCATGACCATATATATTTTCTACTACATAGTTAGAGTTTCCTTTAAAGCCCCGACAATTTATGGTTGCACAACTCAATTCGCATTGTTTGCCAGTGTGTTTTGTCTGATTTGTTCCTATGAGGTTGTTATCCACTGCGGTGTCTCCCTCACTGTCATCAAACACGTTGTGAGACCTTGTTGGTTTTGTTTAAGTGGGAATTATACTGCATGCTTGACTTCTGCCATGGGTTTACATCATTGTAGTTAGTGACTTCCAGTGTGCTGTCATGCTTGTGATCATTGTTGGCAATTTTTTTTGCTCTTTTTTATGTGTATACTTAGCTGCTTGTACTGCTAAGGGCTTGAGAGTGTAGAGATTGCCATTCAATTCATTGCCATCATTGTCCATTGTGGTACAAATTTGTTTTTGATATTGGACCATTTCATCCTCTGTTTGAACTGCGAGCGTTTCGTATCTGTTCATCTTAGGTGGTCTGCTAAGATGAGAGGTAGGAGCTGGAGTTATATTGTCACTTTTTGCCTGGACAACGAGTTTGGTGGTGGTTCTTTTGTTCATTTTATTGGATACATAATGCGGATTCTGAGTTTGTGGGCACAGCATGATTATAGGAAGTTTTATGAGGGTCTGTAATATGACTCTCGTCAACAATTTCCCACTCATCCAGGCTGGTGGCAGATTGAGTTATGTTTGGGGAGTTGTTAATCAATAAATTGCATGTTTATTTGAGGTTATAGATCTCAGATTCTAAAGCAATGTGCGATCTATGTTCATGTTGTAGGTCTTGTTGTAGTTGTTTATTTAACTCTCGAAATTTAATATTGTCATATTCTATGTTGCAGATGCTAGATTGTAGACTGGAGATGGCATTGATTAGATCTTGGCGCATGAATTCCAATGTTGGTTGAAGTGGGGGATTGTACACTTCCTTTTGTAGCCTTTTTCTGCAGCTATCAGTAAGTTTATTATTTCCAAAGCATTTCAGAGCATTTCGAGCATGTCATTGCATACTTCTGAGGGTCCTGAATGTGGTCACAATTTAAGATTAACAACCTGTATTGGTGTCATAAATTTCTGTACTTCCGAGAATAGTTTGTTGCGAAGTGAAAGCTATTCCTTCATAATTAATTTGCTATAAGTGTTCTAAGGATTGTTTGGGGCTGAGTCCTATTAGATCATCTATTAGAGAGTCTTTTCTACCACAGTGCTATCACTGTTATTATTTGTTTTATTTGAGTTGGGGGTGCAGGAACTCATCAATGACTCAGAGTGAACTAAGTCAGCTGAAGTATTTGCACTCGATGGGAGAAATGATAAAGTCACACATCACTAAAGAATTGTCCACCAATTTGCAATTTTCAAGACAGCTGCGAATCCAGATCCTTGATGCAGTGCTATCTGCATAAATGGGAGATATCGTTGAACTACCCTGGGCCAGTGCCAGTGCATATAGACACAGGTAAACACCGCAGTTTACATAGTCATAATCAGGTTGCTGTGGAAAGGATAGAGAGCCGCATGTAACTGTCCATTTCTTTGTAGAAACTGGGGCACTAGTATGGTTTCGCTTTCTACTAATATCAATGTTATGGAGAAGATCAGTGATGGCAAAAGTAGTTTTGGTAGGCATTGTAGATCCTTTAAGGTTCAACATTTCGACTGTATGTGAATTTGTTTCTTATTTCTGAATTCTGTATTGAACACATTCAGGGAAGAATAACGTGATGGGCCGCTGGTTTTTGTGGAGTGCTATATAATGTTGGGCCATATATTTTACAGCATTGAGGGGATCATAGACTGGACGTCTTAAGTTGGATGTTAGAGTAGATAGGATGGATGTAGTATGGGGAAACTGTCTACTGACTAGACCCAAGAAACCATCCACTACGTCATCGTTCATCATCTCATTGGGCTCCAAGCATCGCATAGATTGTTGTAGAGGTGCTGGATATCCAGGCTCAGCAGTGTCAAGATTGATAATATATGTCTTTATTTCTGCTGGAATGTCCCTTTCTGACAGTTTCTGGCTGCTGTCTGGGTAGACCTCATATACACTGTTATTTATTGGTTTAGATGTTAATTCGATTACATCTGGAAAAGTCTGCGTCAGCATAGTCCAAGGCTTCCTCGCTGGCATTGGCAGACTTAACCTGTTGCACACTGATTTCAGTGTCACAGGTCTTGGCAATAGATACTGGTCGTTTGCTACTAGCCTCTGTGGATGTAACTGGTCGCTCATGAAACTTGCTGGGCAACTCAGGTACCTCTCTAGCCTCTTTGAAACCTGCTAGTTGTTCACTGGCAACAGTTGACAGCATTGGTTGCCTTCTGGTCTCTGCTAACAATGCTTGTTGCTCACTTAGCTCTGAGGACCCCACATGGTGCTCTACAACTTTGGCAAATCTGGTGGTTCGTTTGGCAGCCTTTTTGGCTTTCGCGTGGCTTTTGTTGAAGGTATTTTTCTTGTGTTAGCTTCAGAGGGGAAGGGCGTGTTGGTTTGACTTCTGGTCCTTTGTCTGTTTTGTTTAGGAGCTTCATGATCACCTGCAATTTCCATGCTGTAATTCCACATTTCATTGGTAAGAGGATCAGGATATTGTATTTGATGTTGGCATGATGAGGGTGGGCTTGTGGGGTTAATATTAATTAAAATTTGAGCTGGTGGGGTGGTTGTGTTATTGGTAATACATGGGGAGTTGCACTTTGCAATAATTGCACTACTGGAAGCTGCAGTCACAGTCGCGCGTGTGCTGGTCGGATAGTGAGATATGGGGATGCTGTAAGTGTTAGTGGCCGTGGTTTCAGTTTGTAGTAGTGATTAGCTATGGTTGGTAGAGCTTGTGGGGGCTGCCTAATAAGGAAGTATGTAGTGGGGTTGAGGTAAAAGTATTGATAGAACCTGTGTTGGTACGTGAAGACCTACAGTAAGACATAATCATATCAGTATCAGATATAGAATGATATATACAGGTATCAAGTGGCATAGAATTAATAACAAACCCTACAGATTTCTGGTTGATTTGACTCTCACGGTTGGGTGATCTACCTGTCATGCCAGTATTCAAATCTGCAAATGGTCCAGAGTTATGATTGTTCTCTAAAATGTCTTCTGCGATCATTTCAGTTATGCGGTTGTGCATTTGTAAACCCATCCCACCAGATGTCACATCTCCGTCCCCCATGCACCACCCGGCCAGGTCATAGGCTGTATGGTTTCCTGGACCTACCTGACTGGGGGTGATGGTGACCCGCGATATTATCACATTTATTTGATATTCCATTGCTTTCATTGTTCTCACCTCCAATCCAGATGACCACCCTGGTCCAGAGGAAGAGATCGCAGTTGAAGTCGGCGTGGAAGTTGAGCCCGTTGCCTCAGAGGAAGAGATCGCAGTCAAAGTCGACGTGGAAGATGATCCCGTCACCCCAGAGGAAGAGATCGCAGTCGAAGTCGATGTGGAAGTTGATCCCGCCGCCCCAGAGGAAGAGATCGCAGTTGAAGTCGGTGTGGAAGTTGAGCCCGTCACCCCAGGGGAAGATATCGCAGTTGAAGTCGATGTGGAAGTTGATCCCATTGACCCAGAAGAAGAGATTGCAGTCAAAGTCGGTGTGGAAGTTGATCCCACCACCCCAGAGGAAGAGATCACAGTCAAAGTCGGCGTGGAAGTTGATTCCGTTGCCCCGAGGAAGAGATCGCAGTCGAAGTCGACATGGAAGTTGATCCCATTGCCCCAGAGGAAGAGATTGCAGTCGAAGTCGGTGTGGAAGTTGATCCCGTCATCCCAGAGGAAGGGATCGCTGTCGAAGTTGGCGTGGTAGTTGATCCCGTCACCCCAGAGGAAGAGATTGGAGTCAAAGTCGGCCTGGAAGTTGATCCCATCGCCCCAGAGGAAGAGAACGCAGTCAAAGTCGGCGTGGAAGTTGATCCCGTCGCCCCAGAGGAAGAGGTCGCAGTCAAAGTCGGCGTGGAAGTTGATCCCGTCGCCGCAGAGGTATCGGTAGGTATCGGATGGTTTCGGTTTCGGTAATGTACTTCACGTCAGCACGTCTGCACGTGGTATTACACTTACCATTATAATATACCGGTAAAGCAGTACCGCACTACCAGCTGACCAGTACTGTATAATTATAAAGTTGAAAGTAATTTGATAGGCCTCTATACATGCAATAATATAATAATACAATAATCTTACAGCAGAATGTTTGGTTTAATCTTAATGATTAATGTATGATTTACTACAAACCAGCAAACACACCATAAAATCTCTTTAAACGGCTACAACTGCAGCCCAACTAAAATATTATTAAGAAGCAAAAAATACATATAATAATATACGAAAAATAGACTGCTAACAAAGAAGGCCCGAAGTAGATAAATACGTTGGAATGTATACTGTATATAAATCATGTGGGATTATCCTGTTTGGGGGCCTCCAAAACCAGGCAGGTTAGTAAAGGAGCAGGTTACAGAGGCGAGTTGAAAGGAACCAAAACAATAAACGAATGTGAGGAATGTTGTAGAATAGAAAACCAAATCTAAAACCAAATTTAATTGAGAATCAACAGTCAGATGTATAGACCTACCGGAACTCTGAATAGACTGGAGGCCCCCAAACAGGATAGAGCCAATCATGTTGTGTGTAATTCATATTTCTGTGGCTATGGTATTACTTTTACTAGTGAAGCACTGAGAACAAAAAAAATATATACCCACTGTTAGTAATGGGAAAAACTATACACTCTAAGTGAAAAACCCCTGTGTATTTACATTAACTACTACTACTACTACTAGGATCGGCATGCTGCATTGCAGCTGCATTTTTAAGAATGCTGTGCCGGCTTGTCAACAAAATTGCACCGCCACAACTCCCTATCACCCATGACATTTGCTAGATCATCCGCATCTTTAAGGCCAGTGTCCTTTAAGATGCGTCTCAAGAAAGTCATGGGCTGTCCACCATGCTTATTCACTCCATGAGGCTGCCAAAGTACAAGATTATGCACTGGCTGGTCCTCACGGCGAAAGCAATGTCCTGCAAAGCGGAGGCGATTTTGTTCTAGTGTCAAGCTTGGAGGAACCAATGAGACACCTCCAATGTTATATAGTGTCTGGTTGGAGATGTGTGCATTGTACTTGACACAATGAACCCGGCGTAGCATTCTTGTGAATGTGCCATCCAGAGATTTGGTGTCCTCAGCAGTTAGAGCCCAGCATGGACTCCCGTAGAGGAGTACTGGAACTACTGATGCTCTAAATAATCGGACCTTAAGTTTTCGATTAATTCTCGGTGACTTCCAAATCCTGGAAAGCCTATTTAAGGCTGCCCATGCCTTTCCCTTACGTATTCGAAGGTCCTCACCTGACTTCCGGATCCATGATCCCAGGTAACAGAAGTCGTCTACATGCTCAAGCATACCATCCTTTGAGCTTATGCTCATCCGATCAGAGACTTGCTGAGGACTTTCAAAGTTAACTGTCAGAATTTTGGTCTTTCTGGAGTTAATAAAAAGACCAACACTAGAAGCAGCATGTTCTAATGAGCTGAGGAGCCGTTGGGCTCCCTCTAATGATTCTGAGAGTACTCCTAAGTCATCAGCAAAGTCTAGATCAGTTAGGTACTTGGCAGGATTTCCTCGACTTCTGGAGCCAGTAGGTGGAGTTATCATCACCCCATCATCATTATAATGATCGAGGGACATGCGTAGAACATAGTCAACCACAATAATGAACAAGAATGGTGCAAGTGTGTCTCCTTGGAGGACGCCCCATAACACTTCAAATGGTTCTGTGTCACCGTCAACAGTAGACACAAATGTTGTCGAACCATCGTATACTGATCTGATAGCTGCAATAATTTCATCAGGAATCCCATATAATGAAAGTATGCTGAACATACGTGAGCGAGAGACTGAATCAAAGGCCTTGAAGAAGTCAACAAAGATAACAGCCAGATGCCTGTCTTTCTTTTTTTATAACTCTTCAATTATCCTTCTAAGTGCCAAAATGGGCTCCATGGTCCCACGACCTTTACGGAACCCATTCTGATTTCCACGGAGCAGTCTCTCAATGGGATCCCTGATGCGATTTAATAGAATCCTATTGTATAGCTTTGCAGCAATCGAGATCAATGAGATTCCCCGAAAAGAACCATAGAGTGTTAGGTTGCCCTTCTTGGGAACTGGCACCAACTTATTTGTTTTCATTTCTTGTGGGACTCTTGTTGTTCGGTACATGTCTACTATGATGGGATAGATGAGCTTTAAACACTCAGGTATTTTAAAGACCTCAGGGGGAACACCATCTACTCCACTGGCACGATTGGTCTTAATGCTCTTTGCAGCAGCCTTCACTTCTGCAAAGTTTTACATTAACTGCATTTACATTAAACCACACCGCATAATCGTTCAGTTTGATATGTAATGTAATCTGTATTTTGCTGCACACGCTAACTGCATGTCGAAATCTTATATTTTTATCAGAGAACTATTAAACTTCTGTGCGCATAATATTTGTGTCAAATCCGTGTTGTATATCACTGTTAAGATTGTTTGTCCGTTACCCAGCATCGGTTGCCATAACTCTAAAGCTCCTATTGGTTGCCATATTTTACGATGTCTTTGCGCCCTATTGGCTGTTTCATTTCTTACAGTGCTATAACAATCAATGTTTATCCTGCTATTTTAGGCATAACCTTATAACATCTTAAGCCTGTTGTGAGTCATGTAACTAGCAGGACCTATGAAATTTCACCTTATTGTTGTATGCATCATAGCTTACTCTACATATTGTAACTTGCTGCACATATCACAACTAACTTGCTGTGTGTATTAAATCTTATCGTTATAGTTATTATTATTGCTTTACATTGTTGATGAATATACAAGACCAGAGATCACACCAACTTGCTTTTCATACGGTTAGTGCTGACTGTGCCCTGTCTGTAATAGATTCGGTTCATTTAGTGCGAGTGTGTGCGTCCATAGTACTGCAATATTATTCCCCAACTTGTAACTATAATCTATCGATACTATGATGTGTGCAGTACGAGTGCACTGTGCGCTTACCACGCACTAGGTCCAACATAGTGTCCTACCTGTAATATAAATAAGCCACACGTACATTTACCCGCCAACAACACAACATAACGGAACGGTTTACACGTAAATATTACCTTATTCCCTTGAAGCAGTTTATAGTGCCGAAGCTATATACTTACAGTAATTGATTGTACATTCAGACCAGATATATATATTGGATAATATATAGATTATAAATTTAGCAAGTCAAAGCCGTTGGGGTGTGGGATCCGGTTACAAAAATTAAATATATAAATATAATTGTAAGGAAACCAAGATAAACCACGTTAAATAAAAATTATAAGAAATTACACAAGCTTTCGAAATAATATAATATTTCTTTTTCAAGTGATTTAAATAATTAAATAAATAAATAGCTAATTCATTACAGTTTCCATGAAATTAAGCGTCTACAGTACATTAGTCTACATAATGAGTTCTCTAATCTGGATTAAATACGTCTAAGCCGAAATTATTGCAAACCGCTTCATTTATAGTGTTGAGACCAAATGGCTTGATTGTTCTTAAGGTGCACTGCCAGTATCCTTCCCTTGTACGGATCTCCCGTCGCTGATCTTTCTTTCCCCTGCCTTTGTAATGGACCTTATCAATGGGTGTTATTTCGAAATGCGAAAAATCATGGTTTTCATTTTTACAAAAATGTTTCTCTATAGTCGTTTGTGGCTTATGATTCCTTATATTACACTTATATTGTGATAGCCTTGGTTTAAATGTTTCTGTTGATCCGATTCCTTGTAAGTTACATATTTTACATTTTGCTAAATATATTATATCTTTGTTATCACAGGTAAGGCGCTGTTTAATTTCATATTTAGTTTTCAAACGGGTCGGGGTTAATCCGAATTGTTTTGTTGGTTTTATCGCTTCACATGGTATATATTGGATAATATATATATATACATAAACATTCGTGAGTCTTCCTGCTATGTGGCAGGTACCCCAAGGCACTCGATAGCACTCACAAGAGTTACAAACGAACTCACTTTGCAGCCGATGTGGGGTTAGCCTCCCGTAAAAGCCTTGACACTGTAATAACAAAACCGTATAAAATAATGCATTAATGGTTATTGTTATTGAATAATATGAATTTCTATAAAAAAAAATATAAATAAAGATACGACAATTGGCTACCCACTACTACTGGGGCCTATAAAGTAAAGTTTAAATCTTTAAATACTGTGAACTGTTCAGTGTCCAGAGTTCATACAGTCTCAACATAATTCCTATCCATGGAGTTCATTTTATCTGCGCAACTGTCTGGGAAGCTATGCACGGATGCCATGGTTACTGGTCGTGGATTGGTGCCCGAGGTAGACCGTAGTTTATTGTAACTTACTCTCCTCTCCCGGTGTACTAAATACGATCGATCACTGAAAACAGATTCAAAGAGAGAGTGTACATTGTGAGAAAATGTACATAGTGATACAATGTACATAGTGAGACAATGTACATATTGAGACAATGTACATAGTGAGACAGTGTACATAGTGAGACAGTGTACATAGTGAGATAGTGTAAATAGTAAGACAATGTACATAGTGAGACAGTGTACATAGTGAAACAGTGTACATAATGAGGCAGTGTACATAGTGAAACAATGTACATAGTGAGACAGTGTACATAGTGAGACAATGTACATTGTGAGACAATGTACATTGTGAGACAATGTACATTGTGAGACAATGTACATAGTGAGACAATGTACATAGTGAGACAGTGTACATAGTGAGACAGTGTACATAGTGAGGCAGTGTACATAGTGAAACAATGTACATAGTGAGACAATGTACATAGTGAGACAATGTACATAGTGAGACAATGTACATAGTGAGACAATGTACATAGTGAGACAATGTACATAGTGAGACAATGTACATAGTGAGACAATGTACATAGTGAGACAATGTACATTGTGAGACAATGTACATTGTGAGACAATGTACATTGTGAGACAATGTACATAGTGAGACAATGTACATAGTGAGACAATGTACATAGTAAGACAGTGTACATAGTGAGACTATGTACATAGTGAGACAATGTACATAGTGAGACAATGCACATAGTGAGACAATGTACATAGTGAGACAGTGTACATAGTGAGACAGTGTACATAGTGAGACAGTGTACATAGTGAGACAATGTACATAGTGAGACAGTGTACATAGTGAGACAGTGTACATAGTGAGACAGTGTACATAGTGAGACAATGTACAAAGTGAGACAATGTACATAGTGAGACAATGTACATAGTGAGACAATGTACATAGTGAGACAATGTACATAGTGAGACAATGTACATAGTGAGACAATGCACATAGTGAGACAATGTACATAGTGAGACAGTGTACATAGTGAGACAGTACATAGTGAGACAGTGTACATAGTGAGACAGTGTACATAGTGAGACAATGTACATAGTGAGACAGTGTACATAGTGAAACAATGTACATAGTGAGACAATGTACATAGTGAGACAATGTACATAGTGAGACTATGTACATAGTGAGACAATGTACATAGTGAGACAATGCACATAGTGAGACAATGTACATAGTGAGACAGTACATAGTGAGACAGTGTACATAGTGAGACAGTGTACATAGTGAGACAATGTACATAGTGAGACAGTGTACATAGTGAGACAGTGTACATAGTGAGACAATGTACAAAGTGAGACAATGTACATAGTGAGACAGTGTACATAGTGAGACAGTGTACATAGTGAGACAGTGTACATAGTGAGACAATGTACATAGTGAGACAATGTACATAGTGAGACAGTGTACATAGTGAGACAGTGTACATAGTGGGACAGTGTACATAGTGAAACAATGTACATAGTGAGACAATGTACATAGTGAGACAAAGTACATAGTGAGACAGTGTACATAGTGAGACAGTGTACATAGTGAGACCGTGTACATAGTGAAACAATATACATAGTGAGACAGTGTACATAGTGAGACAATGTACATAGTGAGACAGTGTACATAGTGAGACAGTATACATAGTGAGACAGTGTACATAGTGAAACAATGTACATAGTGAGACAGTGTACATAGTGAAACAATGTACATAGTGAGACAATGTACATAGTGAGACAGTGTACATAGTGAGACAGTGTACATAGTGAGACAATGTAGATAGTGAGACAGTGTACATAGTGAGACAGTGTACATAGTGAAACAATGTACATAGTGAGACAATGTACATAGTGAGACAGTGTACATAGTGAGACAGTGTAGATAGTGAGACAGTGTACATAGTGAGACAGTGTACATAGTGAGACAGTGTACATAGTGAGACAGTGTACATAGTGAGACAGTGTACATAGTGAGACAATGTACATAGTGAGACCGTGTACATAGTGAGACAGTGTACATAGTGAGACAGTGTACATAGTGAGACCGTGTACATAGTGAGACAGTGTACATAGTGAGACAGTGTACATAGTGAGACAGTGTACATAGTGAGACAATGTACAAAGTGAGACAATGTACATAGTGAGACAGTGTACATAGTGAGACAGTGTACATAGTGAGACAGTGTACATAGTGAGACAGTGTACATAGTGAGACAGTGTACATAGTGAGACAGTGTACATAGTGAGACAATGTACATAGTGAGACAGTGTACATAGTGAAACAATGTACATAGTGAGACAGTGTACATAGTGAGACAATGCACATACTACATAGTGAGACAGAGTACATAGTGAGACAGTGTACATAGTGAGACAGTGTACATAGTGAAACAATGTACATAGTGAGACAATGTACATAGTGAGACAGTGTACATAGTGAGACAGTGTACATAGTGAGACAGTGTACATAGTGAGACAGTGTACATAGTGAGGCAATGTACATAGTGAGACAATGTACATAGTGAGACAGTGTACATAGTGAGACAGTGTACATCGTGAGACAGTGTACATAGTGAGACAGTGTACATAGTAAGACAGTGTACATTGTGAGACAATGTACATAGTGAGACAATGTACATAGTGAGACAGTGTACATCGTGAGACAGTGTACATAGTGAGACAGTGTACATAGTGAGACAATGTACAAAGTGAGACAATGTACATAGTGAGACAGTGTACATAGTGAGACAGTGTACATAGTGAGACAGTGTACATAGTGAGACAATGTACATAGTGAGACAGTGTACATAGTGAGACCGTGTACATAGTGAGACAGTGTACATAGTGAGACAGTGTACATAGTGAGACAGTGTACATAGTGAGACAGTGTACATATTGAGACAGTGTACATAGTGAGACCGTGTACATAGTGAGACAATGTACATAGTGAGACAAAGTACATAGTGAGACAGAGTACATAGTGAGACAGTGTACATAGTGAGACAGTGTACATAGTGAAACAATGTACATAGTGAGACAATGTACATAGTGAGACAGTGTACATAGTGAGACAGTGTACATAGTGAGACAGTGTACATAGTGAGACAATGTACATAGTGAGGCAATGTACATAGTGAGACAGTGTACATAGTGAGACAATGTACATAGTGAGACAGTGTACATCGTGAGACAGTGTACATAGTGAGACAGTGTACATAGTAAGACAGTGTACATAGTGAGACAATGTACATAGTGAGACAGTGTACATCGTGAGACAGTGTACATAGTGAGACAATGTACATAGTAAGACAGTGTACATAGTGAGACAATGTACATAGTGAGACAGTGTACATCGTGAGACAGTGTACATAGTGAGACAGTGTACATAGTGAGACAATGTACATAGTGAGACAATGTACATAGTGAGACAATGTACATAGTGAGACAATGTACATAGTGAGACAGTGTACATAGTGAGACAGTATAGATTGTGAGTTAGTGTTCATTGTGACACAGTGTACATAGTGAGACAATGTACATAGTGAGACAGTGTACATAGTGAGACAGTGTACATAGTGAGACAATGTTCATAGTGAGACAGTGTACATAGTGAGACAGTGTATATAGTGAGACAATGTACATAGTGAGACAGTGTACATAGTGAGACAGTGTACATAGTGAGACAATGTACATAGTGAGACAGTGTACATAGTAAGACAGTGTACATAGTGAGACAGTGTACATAGTAAGACAGTGTACATAGTGAGACAGTGTACATAGTGAGACAGTATAGATTGTGAGTTAGTGTTTATTGTGACACAGTGTACATTATGAGTTAGTGTACAATTTGATATTTTATAAGTTTGCCAATACTTCCTCCTAGACTCCGATAAGTGTGTAAGGTCCGATAAAATGCTAAAATTTATAACACAATCTATTACAAATCATTATAACTCGAATACAACAAACCTGTGTGGTGGTAAACCAACATCTCTCTGGTGATTCCATTGCTCTAGAAACGATGGCGAGATAACTCCATTGTCAGTATAAACCTTAATAACTTCCATTAACTGTGGATCGTGTCTGCAAGGGGGGGGGGGGGAAATAATCAGTTCAATATTATATTCTATTATATTATCAATAAAATAATGGGTATTTCATCGACAAATTCGATTTTTTCGTTTTCCAAACCATAAAACATAACCATAATATATAATATAATATATAATATAACCACATATAACTATTTGTGAAACGCAGCAAACTTCGCCCGCGAGCAACCTTCGCCCAATAAACAATTATTGTTTTGGTTAGAAAAAGCCGTATCTGTAACCGGCTCCTTTCCCTCAATTAGTAACACCATCGGTTATTGTTTTGGTTTGTGACGGGATCCAGAAAGGATCCCGATTTATCCGTTGTTTAATTCACTCGTCCCCGCCGTGTGTATGAAAGGTAGAAGGAGTTCGCGTCGTTCGTTGTATATAATAACTGATATAGATATAGGGTATATAGATATAGGTGTACGGATAATGTTGTCGTATACAGAAGGCGGGATACGGTAATTAAAGTCCCGGTCCTTCCCTAGCTAAACTAACTAACCTAAACTAGCACCAATATTACACTGAGATAACTGAACTGATATGATTACTGCCAAGTGGCTATATTGCATGGTTGGCCTTGTTACTCTACCTAACCGATGCCTTTCCCCCCTCTGATTGGTTGATACCCTTGTTGGCGCCCTTTGGAGTGTTTCCGTTCACTCCACCTGTTCTCTCTGGGTTAGGGGTTTGGCCCCTGACCCTCATCGTGTATTTCCTTCCCATTTTGTTGGGGTGGCACGAGTTGATTGATTACCCAATCTCGTGGCTCCCAATATTGCTTATCGGCTTAACTTTATGGGGTGTTAGCGGGATTGAATAAGCTAACACTCCCCCCCATGCTATCTTCCCGGTGAGAAGATAGCATCCACCTTAAGTGCGCTACAATCCCGCTGGATCCCGATCTAGTATCGGGTGTGGGGTGGAATTCTTTTCTCTCGGAGCCGGCTTTCCAGGCCGCTCCCTATGGGTATGATAACGCTACCCTGTATGCCTGGCGTCTCATGTCGGGCCGATCGCGCTCACCTCTCACTCGATTTTTTGTTTCCCCAACACTTTTGCCCTATCTCTTCTCCACTCTCACCCTAACTCTCTCATACCCTCGGACCTCCTCGTCCCTCACTCAGCCTCTTATTCTCCCCCCCCCCCCCCCACACACTAGAATTGCGTCCGCACTCTCTCCGCACTTCGCACTATTGCTCCGTTCCTCAACCCCATTTCGATTGCCTCATCCATTCTGACGAATCTCCCCCCCCCCCCCCCCCTCTTGTGCCGTCGCACTCAAGAAGTGTGAAATTGTCTGGTGTCTCGTCCATAGTGCCATAGTCAGTTATCCCCCAGTCCCAGTAGCTAATTGAGAAAGGTTGTATGACTATAGTACTTACTCCGAACGTATATATTTGTAGATTACTAATTACTACGTACGTACATACAAATTGCACTTATATGATTATTTGCATTAATTAAATTTGTACTTAATAGTTCGTACGTCCCACGCAGCGCCTTCCAGGCGTACCACGTCCAAGTCCCAGTTTCTCTCCCTCGGCCCTGGGAACCTATCTGTTCCTCTGGGGATAGTTCCCCCTGGCGTCCTCTTCCCTGGGTCGTTTCTTGGTTACTACCGCTCCTCTGGGGTTCGCTTTCTGCTTTCGGACTTTCGCCGCCACCTCCCTGCTGATTCCGGTTGTTGGCTCCTTGGGCGCTGGTGTTATTAGTGCCCGATATCGCTTCGCCGGTGGCCCCTCAGAGTGGCCCTCTTGTCTCCCTCTGGTGGCGTCCCATAGGATCATCTTCATTGCTTGCGGTACGTGCTCCGCCAAGAAATCCCTAAACTCCCCTCGGTTCTGTGGCGTCCACCTGTCCAAATATCTTTGTGTATTCATCACTCCAGCATATGACGCCGCCGTTGCTACCTCTTGATAGGTAAACGGTAGCCTCCGCTTTATGATTTCCATGTGAGCCTCCTGATTGATAAGGAAGAAACCCCACTTGAACTCCTGGGCCTCCATGCGCCGGCGCGTCATGGCCCCGACGTCGGCCCACTCCTCGAATCTTCTGAACTTCCCCTCGTCGTCCACCCAGTCGCACTGGCGTCCGTAGTGTCCCTGAAAGCTGCACTTCGGACATCGGTTATGCAACCGTGGCCACGCCCCCATCCTGTGGCTCGACTCGCGGCAGTAGAGGCAAAAGGTTCCCTTTTGGAACCGGTACAAGCAGCTCCCCTCCTGGTGGGTCTGTCTCCCACAGTAGTCGCAACCGAGTACCAATGTCTCCCGCCCCACGTCGTCTTTCGTCCCAAGCGATCTCCGCGGTCTGTGGAGTCGCTGGTAAGCGAACTTCTGCACGTTGGTGTCCCTGTCTACGTCGATCTCTCCGCCCCTCTCGGGCATCGTCTCCCCGAATACTATCCGTGGTGCCGTCCCCGGTTGCTCGCCCAACCTGATAGTGCTCCCCGCGAAATCCATCGCCGGCTCCTCGTGCACCCAGGTCCGCTTGCCGGATCTGTTCCAGAAGGCCCTCGCCCCACTGGCCGTCACCACCCTCCCGCCAACCCAGTCCGTGTCCGAGTGGCCAATCCTCTCGATGGGCGGCACCCCTCCGAACTCGTCGTCGTCCTCCTCCTCCTCTGGCAGTGGCTCCAACCCCGGTATCCCGATGGATCCACTATGTCCCTTCCCGCCTTGGCTCTCGCCCGTAGCTCTCCATCCCTCTAGCTCCCTTAACTTCCTTGGCGGTTGGTCGCCTTCGGCGCCCGCTGGTATGGGCATCGCTTGCAACCCCGACGTCGACTGTTTCGGTGATCCCACCGTCCATCCCAGTTCTCGCCCTAGAGACTCCCCCGAACTCCCTGACGAAGTCCAATGAAGCTCGTCTAAGCCTGCCTGTTCCTCGAAGCCGTAACTCTGTGTCCTGGCCTCCTCTTCCCTCTCTTCTGCTTCTATCCTCTCCCGTCTAGTTTGCCTGCCATCTCGAACTCTGCCCGATCGCTCACCCGTAGGTGGTGCCTTGCCAAGGCGCAAACGTGATGAGTGATGGGTTTAGGTGGTTTAAGTTCAGTTCGATGGCCTATCTCTTTCTGAATTTCTGAGTTATTGCCTATTCTTACTACTGTTACCATAATTTGTTCCCCTTCTTAGCCCTATTCTTATTCTAATTTTATTTTTAATCCTACTGTCTTACCACTTGCTACTGCCTATGGATTATTCTATCTCCTAATCCACATTCTGGCCTACTCTGTGGGCCTGTGCAGTACAGCAGTATATGTCGCGCGGCCTACACGATCTATCCAACTGTACTCATATGCCCCCCTCTCGCTACTAACTGCTAACTCATATCTATATCCTATATACCCCTCTAACTCTTACTTTCTCTCTAACTAACGGTACTACGTACCCTCTAACTCTCTACCTAACGATACTACGTACCCTCTAACTCTCTACCTAACGGTACTACGTACCCTCTAGCTCTCTAACTAACGGTACTACGTACCATCTAACTCTCTAACTAACGGTACTATGTACCCTCTAACTCTCTAACTAACGGTACTACATGCCCTCTAACTCTCTACCTAACGGTACTACGTACCCTCTAACTCTCTAACTAACGGTACTACGTACCCTCTAACTCTCTAACTAACGGTACTACGTACCCTCTAACTCTTCTCTAACTGACAGTACTACGTACCCTCTAACTCTCTACTTAACTAGCGGTACTACGTACCTCCTAACTAACTAACACTAGGTACTACGTACCTCCTAACTAACTGACTAACTCTAGGTACTACGTACCTTCTTACTGACTAACTAACTCTAGGTACTACGTACCTTCTTACTGACTAACTTCTGCCTACTAACTGCGTACCTACTATGTACTATTATTTATTTTATTTCTATTTTTATCTATTTTTATGAGTGGGAAGGGCGTCTCGCCCTCAATCCCACCCCCCTCAGTCCAAAGCTTGGACGACTAAACTCATGACAAACTCCACTAAGGTGCCCCTTCTAGCAGACAGCATTTTCCCACAGCTCTCCTGTAGGTTTTTCTGTCCTTTGCACCTATCTTACCACCTATCCGCACTTCTACCGATCGGACTCTTCCGTCCTCGTCGGAGTAAGTGCCTACAACTCTCGCCAACCGCCACTGGTTGTTGATGATAGTATCATCCGTAACGATTACGAGATCTCCCTCTCTTAACTCCCTATTTGGCTTCCTCCACTTACTCCTTTTATGGAGTGTGGGTAGGTATTCCTCTACCCACCTCCTCCAATACTCTGCGCTTATTGCTTTAGCGACTTTCCAACTTTGGCGGGAGTGTATGTCATCTGGGTCTACACCCCGCATATCGATGGTCGCTGGCCTTTCCATCAGGAAATGGCTAGGCGTCAGCACGTCTAATGACTCAGGGTCATCATTCTCCGGGTATAGCGGTCTGCTATTAATGATCCCCTCGCACTTCGCAAGCACTGTCCGTAAGACGTCCTCAGTGACCATGTGGGTGTTCATTAGCTTCGTCATTAGATGCTTAGAACTGCCCACCAGACTCTCGACGCATCCTAGTGTATGTGGTGCATACGGCGTCCTTCTCTCCCACTTTACTTGTCGTCGCCTCATGGCTGCCCTGACTTCTTCTCCTTCCAAGATGTCCAAGGCCTCTGCCATCTCATTCTCTGCGCCTACAAAGTTGGTGCCGTTGTCGCTGTATATCACTGCGATCGTCCCACCTTTGCGGTCCCTAAACCTTTCTAAGGCATTAATGAATGCTGATGCGGTTGCATCTTGGGCGAGTTCTATCCCTATCGCCCGCGTGTTGTTGCATACGAAGATGATACCGTAGCGTTTCTCCATGTGCCGCATCACCTTTATCTTTATCGGCCCGAACATGTCCACACCACAATGCGTAAATGGCGGGTCGTGCTGTCTTACTCTACTCGCTGGTAGTGGCGCCATCTCTTGTATGGCTCGCTCCTTCTTCGCTCGCCGGCAGGTCTGGCACTGCCCCACCACCGCTTTTACCTTCTTCCTCAACTGTTTGACCCAAAAGGTCTTCCTTATCTCCGTGAGGGTTCGGTTGGTGCCCCCGTGCAATATCGACTTGTGGGAGTCCCAAATAATCTGGTGAACTATTGGCGATCCTGTTGGAATAATGATGGGTTTCGGTGGTACGATTATGCTGTTGTTGTATCCCACCCTAGAGTTCATTACTAGAATCCCGTCGTCATAAGTTGTGGCGACAGCGTGATCAGCTCGCTGTCCCGTCGGAGGTGTTGTTGGTTACCGACGCGTTCTACCTCGTCACTATAGTTCTTCCGTTGTTCATAGCGGATGATTGCCTTGGCCGCTCCTTCCAGATCTATGGTCGTCCTGATCTTCTTGTCCTTGCCAACTCGCGCGAGGAAATTCCCGAAGGCTCTCCAGTACGCCACTAGTTTCTTGGTCTTATACCAGCTAGAACTGTAGCTGAGGAGTTTATCCGTCGGGTTATCGCATAGTTCTTGTTTTGGTTGCACATCCCTAATCTCCCTCACCATCTGGGAGTATATCTCTTCTCCTTCTGAATCTCCCTCTTCTCCCTCTGACACTACTTCTGAGCCCGGGTCCACCTTTCTCATCGGCGGCCAGGCCTCCTTATCGCTCAGAAATTGTTGCCCATGTTGCCACAATACTTCCTTCTTCAAGAAAGTGTGGCGTACCATGCCCCTCGACAACAAGTCCGCTGGGTTCTCGTCCGTTGGGCAGTAGTGCCACCTTTCCAGTTCTGTGCTCGCCCTTATTTCGTCCACTCTATTTGCGACGAATATTGGGTACCTCGTCCTTTCGTTATGTAGCCAACCAAGTACTACCATGGAGTCCGTCCAGTAGTGTGTCTCCACTATGTTGGGAATAGTATCCACTAGGTAGGCTGTGGCTCTAACTCCTAGTCTCGCAGCTGTCAATTCTAATTTGGGAACTGATGCTGAATCTGGCGGCGTTGACTTCGCTTTGCTAAAGGCTAGTCTGGGCTTATGAGCCCCCTCTCGTTGTACTAAGTAGAGTGCCGCTTCGTACGCCTCCAACGACGCATCGGAGAACATGTGTAGGTCCAGGTTCGTCATGTTCCCATCCGGGAAATACACTCGTGGCATGTTGTATGTTCCCATCTTCTCCAAGTCTCCTGTCCACTTACTCTATTGTTTCTTGATTTCCTCTGGTACCTCTACGTCCCACTCATCCTTCAATTTGTATACTCTCTTGAGTATCTGTTTCCCCGTAACTAATAATGGGGATGCTAGGCCTAGGGGATCGTATATCCTTGCTATATACGATACATAGCCCCTCTTCGTGTGGATGTCTGCACCCTCCTGGCTCAGCTGATACTTCAGTTCGTCTGTCTCTCTGTTCCACATGATTCCCAATGCCTTCTGTTGAGATTCTGTTCTCTTATTCGCCATGTCCTGCCCTTTGGCTGTTGTGGGATTATCCATGGTCGATTCTGGTCTCTTGTCCTCTATCGCCTTGATAAATTCTTCCGAGCTGGATTGGAATTTGGTCAGGTTAAAGCCGGATCCTTTTAGGATGTCGCGAACCTCGCGCCCCGTGTCCAGTATCTCCTTAACCGTATTTCCAGACTCCATTCTGTCGTCTACGTAGAAGCCGCGTCGAATCATATCGACGGCCCTAGTGCTGTATCTATCTTCCTTCCCCTTCACTGTGTCTCTAACTGCCATAGTCGTCGTAAATGAAGACGACTTGGCTCCCATGTTTTGAACTACCATCTTATATGCTGGTATTATCGACGGTTCTTCCTCGCCGTTATACCATAAGAAGCGCTGACTGTCGCTATCTTCCTCCGTTACACGGACTTGGTTGAACATGCCTTCTATGTCACACGTGAAGGCGTGTTTCCCATTCCTAAATCTAAGTAGGACCTCTATGCCCGAATTGTATATGTTTGGGCCTTCTAACAGGTAGTCGTTTAGGCATTTTCCGTCGGTCTTTGCCGATGCGTCGACTACCATCCGTAGTTTACCTTTCTTTGGGTCTAAAGCCACGTGGAGTGGCAGGTAATATGTCCTGTCCGTGTTCGGCTCGTCGACCGGTAACTCCACGGCCCATCCTTTCTCGACGTACTTCTTAATCGTTCTGTGGATGTACTCATTCTTCTCGGGGCTCCGTTTTAGTGTTTGTTTCAGTGTGGTTCAGTGAGTACCATCCCTCTATTATCGGGCAGCGGTATCTTCGGTAGTTTCCATACCATTCCTATAGTATACCGCCCCTCATTGCATGTCATCGATTCCTCCACGCTTTGTAAAGCCTGCTTGTCTTCTACCGAGGTCCCGACCCCGGTCTCCTTTAGTCCCTCGAAATCTTGTCTGAGCAGTCTTTTAAGCAGCTCCTCTGCTCCCTCATCACCCATTTCCTGCATTGTTCCCGCGAACATGCATCCTGATGTCTCCGACATCCTAAATGGTATCTTACTCTTGATTGGACCACTCAGCGTCCACCCGAATGGTGTTAATATCACCACCGGGTCACACTGCTTGTCTTCGCCGAAGACCGTTTGCATTCTTTCGTGGGCCGTTGGGCAATCCATTCCTACTATGATGGATACATTCCTAACATCCACGTCTGGGATTGAGAAGTCAATGTCGTCCAGGAATTTATATTGCTCGACCTCGATGTTGGTTGGCCGCCTGGCATTGATATTAATTGACTCTATCACTTGGATGGGGTCGATGGTTACCCCATAGTCGCATCCCGGTGCCACTGCTGCAATTGCGCACCGTCCTGTTCTCATCTCCAAGATCTCATCTTTGCTAGAGATGGTTGTTACCGCCATTCTGCTTGGCCTCGTTCTCAATCCTATCTCTTCGGCCACCCATTCCTCGACTAATGTGAAGGCAGCTCCACTATCGACCAGCATTAGTGTTGTTACTGATCGATTGCCTTCCCCAATAACTCGCACGGGTACTACTCCAAGTAACACCGTTCCTCTCTTCTTCGCCCCTACTGTGCTCGTCGCCATCGTCTGGCCTCTCCTCTGACCAAACTTTACCGGCTTCTCCTTGCACTCCCTTGCTCTATGTCCACTCATTACACATCGCGAGCAGATTTTGTTGCTCAATGCATAATCTATCTGATCTTGCCTAGGTAGCGCTTGCCAGTACCTGCAGTTCATGGTTTGATGAAGCGCATTTGCGTGTAGCTGGCATTTGCTCTTTGGGTCGTAGCCCTCTTTATACAGTGCATTGCGTATCGCAGCTGCGTTTGTACCAAAGTCCCTACTATTCTTATTGTTTGGATTCGACCTACTGGACGTACTGGGGTTGTATTTATTCGTGTTGTTATTGTTCCCCTGTCCGTTCCATGGTGTTGTCTTATCTTCGGCTAGCTGTGGACTTGCAGTCCCCTGCGTCGCTGCATATGGCAATGATTGCCTGAGCCTCGGTAATGCGTTTGATGTATTGTGTTCTGGTTTCGGTCTATGGTAATCCGTCTTCGGTCCCTTTCCCAGGCTATCTTCGCTATAGACTGGGTCAGTTATTAGTTCAGCCTCGTAGTTTAAGAAGCTTGACATTTCTTCTAAACCCGGTTCCACACCCTTCTTGTCTCGAGTGGAGAAGGCGATCTTCCTCCACTTGTTGCGCAGCCAGTTTGGTAGTGCCTGTGCTATCGTGGTGATGTTATTGGACGCGTTGAGCTCGTATGGCGCGTCTAGCGTCTTCAGCACGATTAGCGCCTTTTCGACCTTGTTAGCGAACGTCTTAATGCTAACGGGATTATCCTGTAGGCCACCCGATGTTATGCCTCTCAGTGTCTGTCTGATGATCTTGGCCGGGTGCCCGTATTCCCTGTCCAGTGCCCGCCACGCTGTCGTGAAGCCGCCCTCTATTCCTTGATATTGCCTCAAGATATCGTATGCTGGGCCTCCCGTGTATACTTGCAGATACTTTAGGCACTCCGCCTGCGTCAAGTTTTTCGTAAGTATTTCGTTACTATACATGCGCCGAAACTGTAGATATTCTTCCGGCCTACTCCCATCGAATTTGAATGGTTCCACAGGTGGTAACTCGATCCTCGTTTTTAACGCATCGATCAACGTGGCCATCCCCATCGCCTGTACTTCCAATGGGTTCGATGGATGCTGTATAGTTTCTCCTGTCTGGTGCGGTTCGTCCGTCCTATTTCTTGATCTTCTTTGACTTGGGTATGTCATCGGGGGTAGCGGCCCCCTCCATATCTCTGTGTCACACGACCTATTTTCATCCAAGGGTCTCGTTGTTCTCGCTCCTATCGGGGTATATTGTTGATGTTGTGATGGGGGAATGTCACCCTGTCCCCCCCCCCCCCCCCCCCACCGGTATGTTTGGTACTGGGGTTGATGTTAATATGTTGGGGCCCATACACCTATCCGCAATAATTCCCCCCTCCCCTGGGTATATGTTATGTCCCTGCATGCTGTAGTCATACTGCTGTACTGGTACCGGTATA
>JAUCBJ010002070.1:0-23863 GCA_032718475.1 Nemertoderma westbladi | reverse complement strand
TTGGTCTGTTCAACAGTTCTGCTGTTAGTATAGAGGTCGCGGTTGTTTATCAGTGTAGATGTGGTTGCAGTTGGGTATTCTCAGCGAGATTTCGCTGCACGTGCAACCAAATCTCGCTGCACAAATTAAAAATATCACTAACAAATCCCTTTCAAAATTTAAAATAAAAATATGCATATGATACAAAAACTCATGCAGTACAAAAATTACACCATCAGAAAGCCTGTAAAAAACTACGTTATTTGTATGTTGGACGTTTTGTTTGTATGTTGCGTTTTCGAATAAACACAACAAAAACAATTTACAGCGAGATTTCGCTGCACAGTAGTTTTCGTAGGTAGGAATAATAGTGTAAAGGCGGCCTGGCTTTGAGGTAGCTCAACAACTGGGATGAGTGACAGGAAAGTCTATGAATTCATTTAGTTAGGCAGGCTGGTGCGGTGGCTGGGGGATGGGAGGTGCATGCACAGTAGCACAGACAGAGCAGCAGAGACACGCACAGGCCCAAGCCAGGCTAGCTAGCAACTGCCCAGTGTCCAGTAAGTAGGTATTACTAATAACCAAATATTGACTTCTTGCTAACTCGGGCTTGCCCTGTGGATAATACAATAGTTCTGTAGTTGGGTTTGTGTGCCAGAGCCACAGTGTAATTAATCTATGTAAAGGCCTCCTCCTGCCCTCCAGCTCTGTGGCCTGTGGCTGAGCCTGGGGTTTCCTTAACTTATACAGTACTGGTGACTGGTACCATAACTGTATCAGTGTATGTATATGAAGGAAGGATGGGCTGGCTCCCTAAATTAATTCTTGGACATGGACTAGTTGGCCTTTGGTCTCTATTAGTGGCGGTTTATATATCTACATCAATATAATCACATATTGCCTTTCGTAGATGGCCTTGCTTAAGTTGCTTCTTGCTTGGCTGGGCTGAATAGCAAAAAACCTCTGTAAAAATATTTTTATGCGTGTGTGCCAGATTGATGCATAGTTGCGATGCGAATATTTGAACACAGTGATTGCAATATTAAATATTTTAGAGAAACGCTGAAATATAGTATTCTGTATCCCTTGAGATTCATGCAGAGTGTAGACAGACTTATTGACTGTTGTATATAAACCCAGTTGACGGTAGGTACAGTACTTATCACTTATTGTTTATTGATACATAGCCAGGGCAGTCTTTGCCAGTTGCAGTTACTGCGTGGTTCTGGTGGGCGTAGTCGTTCTGATGACACAGGTACCGAAAGAGGTGCTTACACAGATCCCGACAGAGGCTAAGAGCTGCCAATACAAGTGCCGACAGAGGTGCAGACACAGATGCCGACAGACACTTTGTGTTGAAAAGAGGGCCATTTGTGGGACAGTGTTTTTTCCCTCACTACCTTAAAATTGTGTATAGGCAGCCCTATTGTTATATTGGCAACACACAGCAGCGCAGCGAATAATAGTTTATTCATTAAATGGGCCACATTATTATTTGAAAATTGAAATATTATTTATTACAATATAGAAATAATTATGGAAAAATAGGTTGTAATATGACACTATAAAACCCATTCGAATGTTAGTTTGTAATTGCCATATATGCAACCAATATCATACTGATTGCGAGTACAGTAGTTGTGAGGAAAAGTCACTAAATATGTATTAAACTGACAGCAAGTGGATTTATCAGTAATATTTCTAACTACCATTAATGATATTACTTCTGGAGAAAATATTTTCTTTACTATTACTGTATTTTTGCTATCTAAGGCCCGCCGCACATTAGAGAAGCAAGATGCATGCATGATA
Organism: Nemertoderma westbladi; assembly: GCA_032718475.1. NCBI lineage: Eukaryota > Metazoa > Xenacoelomorpha > Nemertodermatida > Nemertodermatidae > Nemertoderma > Nemertoderma westbladi. Next base: position 22,072 of record JAUCBJ010002070.1, on the reverse strand, counting down.
AATTCTTTGAAATATACATTAAAGTAATCAAAGTAATATTAGTGTGTGTTGCCGCCAAATATTATTACACTACACCGCAATGTGACTAGCAGTTTTACCTTTGTCCCAATCGCTTTTCTAAACTTGGTGCTACACTTTCGGATGTTTCCATCAATTAGGGACTAAAGAGCAACAAATGTACCAAGGGGCGGACATGCGATTATAATTCACAAATATCTGTGGTCGGGATCATCTCTCAGTTGATCAAACAACTTTGCCATAACGCCAGCCACAGGTCTCTTGAAAATTATTGGATGTATACAATGCTCTCGTGAAATATTTGGATGGTCAGAAACTCAATAAATAATTAACATAAAAGCTATCAATATAAAATAAAATACGATGCATCTTGCAGCTCTAGTGTGCGGCGGGCCTTTAGAAGTATTCTAATCTAATCGCCATTATATTGTCGCTGTCCTGCTTCACGTTTCCATACCAGAACTATCCTTATTATCTCACTTACACCACCCCCCCCCCCCCCCCACCCCCCCTAGCACGCGCATCCCTTTTTGCATCGCTTCTGCTAAAAAAAATTGAGCATAGTAAAAAATTATTTCTTTCCATTTCCATTCCTTTCCATTTATTCTATTGTTTCTATTGTTATTTTATATTAGTTCATTTTTTTACTATTTGTTTTTTTCAGCTAACAATGCGGGATGGCCCTTTGCAGACTAAACAGCTGTTTGGGGCCGTTTCCCAGGCTGCGGATGGATAGGGAGGCGGAATAGCATTTCACACGATTTGTGATTGTGATTTGTCTGCTTATACGACTGTGTATTAAATGGGGGTAACAGACGTTTCGGTCTAAGACGTTTTGGCCTAGGACGTTTCGGCCCAATAAATGAAATACAAGATTTGCCTGTCGGACGTTTTGGCCCAAATATTAACTTTACTCCCTTAAAACTGTAAAATAAGCTATTAATAATAAGTTATTCAATATATATGTTTTCATTCACTATATTTGTTTATATATTCAGTAGGAACTGCTCCGACACCTGTTTGAAAGTCGTCAAGATCGAAGTTCTACATTACATTTATAAATAATAACTAATGTAATATTATTATTATTATTTATTAATATAAATTTACACCATACTGTAACGTAGAATTACGATAACATATGCTGATAAATTAACTTTAGTTAATACAGTTAGATAGTTAAAAGTAAGTAATAGTAAAGGTAATAGGTAAAGTAATAAAGGTAAAGTAATAGTTAAAAACATATGTATTTTAAAATGTGAGTCAATAAATAAAGTACATTAAAATACACCGAATTAAAATTATTACTGTATTTTAATGTTAGACTTAAAATATAATAGATAATAATAATAGGCCTATTCCATTAAAGGGGCATTGCTAATAATTATGAGACAGACTGGATGTCATATGGAATGAGATAAAATATATGCGTATTAAATTTAAATGAAATATATGGATATTAAATTTAGAGGAAATATATGCGTATTAAAAGGACAAGAGTGGATGTGAAGTGAAATTAAATATGTATTATTAAAAGCATTATACGTCGTTATCTATGGGTATAAATCATATATCATCGAGATGAGAGTTATTGTTTCAACAGATCATTAAGACATAGCTGCAACACACTGTCCAGCTACAAAAATTATCAATTGAGTAATGTTTAAAATTAATGAGTAAGCAAGCAAGCAAACAATCGGCCGAAGCCGGAGGCGACCCGAAGGCTCCTCTTTCGATAGCTGCTACCCGAGGGTACTCGCTACTCCCTACTAACAGGCGCTACTCCTAACCCAAGATTTGCTCCCAGTTATTTAATTGGTACTCATTTTATCGACCCCAGTGGATGAAAGGCTGAGTGGACCCTGGCGGGGCTGAACCTACAGCCAATAGATTGCAGACCCGGCGCTCAACCAACTGAGCTACCCCACCTTCGAAAAATTAATGAAGTATCTCCAAAATATATCGATCAGACGATATTTAAGCCCTAAATGGTTCGTGAAATTGATTCGCTTTTGTAGTTTATTAGCAATGTGGTTCTCGGTACCAAAAGTTTTGTTCTGACTTGCATTTTTTCGGCCGCAAAACATAAATGGGGCAGAGAACCACATGCATAATGTTTATTTTATTTTGAAATAAATTAAATAGCCATTTCATGAAAGATATTTCATTAAGTTTTTGTATGTTATTGGTAAATAATTATAATTTTAATGAATAGTTATTATCATATCAAACAAGTTGGCCTTTTCATTCGGTTACAGTCATGGGCCGAAACGTCCGGGCCGAATTGTCCGGGCCGAAATGTCCGGGCCGAAACGTCCTGGACCGAAACGTCCTAGGCCGAAACGTCTGTATACCACTATAGCAGTATACCAGACTATCAGCCCACTATTAGGGCTCGATCGGAGTTGGGATTTGGCCGGAGCCGGAGCAGGAGCCGGAGTTGGACAATTTGGCCGGAGCCGGAGCAGGAGCCGGAGTTTTTCAAAAATTTTAAAAGTTTAATTATTTATTTAAAAAAAATAAAGTATGGTTATCGTTCGCCAATCGCTCATGATCAATCATACTGCTGTACTGTAGGTCTAATTAATTTCATAATATATAGATTTACGAATTTTCAATTTAAAATTTAAGTAATTAATTTATCACGGACAGACGGCCTGATGCTGACGGCTAAAAATTACCTACAGTACCTAACTCACTAACTGTCTAACTGTGGTAGAGGTGTGTACTGCAGTACTGTAGGTAGCCTACCGCTGTAGGCCTACCGTACAGCCAAACGTCAATACGTGTACCAGTCTGCCAGTAGGCCTACTGCAGTACATTATGCTGGCATGACAGTCAGTAAATGGCTGCAGTGGTACAGTGTACAATCATAGCATTTACAACAATTTTTTACAGTAGGGCCTGTGGTAATAGTCTGCTAGTCAGCCAGCTGGCCAGTACCAGTACTGCAGTACAGTCAGTCAGTCATTGACTAAGTAAATACTGCAGTATTATGCTTGATATTGAAGCTGTACTACAGTACGTATAGTCTGATAGTAGGGCTCGATCGGAGTTGGGATTTGGCCGGAGCCGGAGCCGGAGTTGGACAATTTGGCCGGAGCCGGAGCAGGAGCCGGAGTTTTTCAAAAATTTTAAAAATTTAATTATTTATTAAAAAATAAATAAAGTATATATGGTTATCGTTCGCCAATCGCTCATAATCAATCATACTGTACTGCTGTAGGTCTAATTAATTTCATAATTTATAGATTTACGAATTTTCAATTTAAAATTTAAGTAATTAATTTATCACAGACAGACAGACAGACGGCCTGACAGCCTGACGCTGACGGCTAAAGATTACCTACAGTACCTAACTCATTCAGTCATTAACTGTCTAATTGTGGTAGAGCAGTAGAGGTGTGTACTGTCAGACTGTAGCTGTAGGCTGGTAGGTACAGAGGTAGCCTACCGTACCCGTACGTGTACTAGTGTTAGACCGGAGCTCCGGCTCCGGTCCGGATCCGGCCCGGAAAATGATGCTCCGGTTCCGGTCCGGCTCCGGCTAAAATATGACCGGAGAACCGGAGCTCCAGTCAGCCAGTATAAAACTGTAAAAGACAGACAGAGACACACAATGCACCGACTGACCGATGTACAATCCACAATCAGTTGTCCACAGTCACAGTCCAGCAGTCATCTAGTCAATCATAGTACAGCTACACTGCCTACTGCTGTACTGGCCTACCAGGTGCCAGGCTGAGGCTACAAAGACAGGCCAGTCACTCCTGCACTCGCAGTCAGTACACTAGTACCTACAGCCTGACAGCAGTACAGTGTGACAGTACTGTAAACTGTACTACCTACTCACTCTGTTTAGCCTGTCTGCATGTCACTAGCCTAGCCCTGTCTGCCTGTAGCCTAGTATTAGTATACCTCTACCTACATCTACAGATCTACTGGCAGACTTCAGGACTTGGTTGATGATGCTATCAACCATTCTTCTATTGCATCATTGTTCTGTTGTTAGGTTTAATATCTAATAAAACTACCAGACTAATGTACTGGTTTATGAGTAAAAACAAAGTCAGAAAGTGCAGAAGTTGGTTCACTAAATCTGAAATCTAGCTGTGTACGGTGTAGTGGACTAACACTAACTTTGATAGGCCTATGCCAGGCAGCCAGGTCGTATTATAATACAGTCTGTCAGTGGTGTGGTTGTGGTACCGGTACCTGTAGGTCATACAGTCGTACCAGGCAGGCCTCAATATTTTTTTATTTAATTTTACTTACCCGGTCCGGTTCCGGCTCCGGTACTTTTAGAATTTACCCGGTCCGGTTCCGGCTCCGGCAAAAATCTGGCTCCGGTCTAACGCTAACGTGTACCAGTTAGGGTTTTTAAAAAACATCACCATGTTTTAAAACAAATGTTTTAAAACAATGTTTTTTTTGTTTTTTATTAATTTTTAAAAAACACTGTTTTTTTTGTTTTTTTTGTTTTTTTTATTTTTTTAACCTTATCAGCAGTTTAAACACAAAAAGTACTATAGTTGACAAAAAACAGCACAAAAAGTAGCCTACTATATAGTTCACAAAATGTACTATAGCTTACAATGAATCATCACAAAAAAAATTTGAGTACAAAAAAGTATAATAGTTCACAAAAAACCAGCATAAAAAAAGTACTATAGTTCACAAAAAATACTGCATAAAAAAGTATTATAGTTCACAAACAGCCAGCACAAAAAGTTTGAGGATAAAAAAGTATTAAGTTCACAAAAAACCAGCACAACACATTTGAGCATAAAAAAGTATTACCGGTATAGTTAACAAAAACCAGCATAAAAAAAAGTACTATAGTTCACAAAAACCAGTTAACTGGTAAACCAGTTAACACCGGTTCGACACGTGGCTCGGATGCAATGTTGCGCTACCTTCTTAGGTTGGATTTGGCAGAATGCGACGCTGTTGTACAGCGGAAGAGGATATGGTCTATCTGGCTGTCTGGCGTGATGTACCAGACGTAGTCTTCCATCTGCAGAAGATACATACGTTCTTCCGGTCTGATATCGTCGAATCGAAAAATCGATGTCCTATCGAGCTCTTCCGACCTCGCTGTTCACTCTGCTTCATATTTAGTTCTATGCTAGGCCTGTCTATTTCAGGTACCGGTACCGTTACCACAACCAGAACAGCTGTACATGGCAGGACTACCTAACCTACACAGTACAGACAGACAGTGGACAGGTAGACAATACTACATTCAAATGCCATATAGGCCTAAGCATTATTCTGGTATTACAGTTGTGACAGTAGGCTATTATATCTTTTAACAGTCAGACAGTATTATAGGCTGATATAGGTAGGCTGTTTGCACTGTCGGACTGTATTTGAAGAAGTTATGTGGTCTGGCTTTGTCACATAGTAGGCCTGTATGTACCTATGTTAACTTTAAAGATAGAAAAGTACTAGGCCTAGCCTCTAGAGCAACTCAAAATATATTTTTTATCGGAAAAATACCTTGTTTAGAAAAAAAAACAAAAAAAACATTTAAAACAAAAAAAACATTTTATAAAACAAAAAAAACAATTAAAACATCACAGATTTTTAAAATGATGTTTTTTAAAAACCCTAGTACCAGTACTGCAGTACAGTATGCTGGCATGACTGCAGTGGTACAGTCAGACAGTGTACAATCATAGCATTTACAATTTTTTACAGTAGGGCCTATCTGTAATAGTCTGCTAGTCAGCCTGTCAGCCAGCTGGCCAGTCACCAGTAGGCCTACCAGTACTGCAGTACAGTCAACAGTCAGTAAGTCATTGACTTTAAGTAAATACTGCAGTATTATGCTTGATATTGAAGCTGTACTACAGTACCTACTTCTGTACTTATAGTGCAAATAATTGTTCAGATTAGAATATGCACGAAATATAATACTTTATTAAAAAATTAACTCCGGCAATATTTTTACCGGAGCCGGAGCAGGAGCCGGAGGTGCCAAAATGGCCGGAGCCGGAGGCCGGAGCTCCGATCGAGCCCTATCTGATAGTGTAAATAATTGTTCAGATTAGAATATGCACGAAATATAATACTTTATTAAAAAATTTACTCCGGCAATATTTTTACCGGAGCCGGAGCAGGAGCCGGAGGTGCCAAAATGGCCGGAGCCGGAGCCGGAGGCCGGAGCTCCGATCGAGCCCTACCCACTATACTGTTCATCTTCAGACTTCCGTGTCAGTGCTGAAGTATCAGTACTGAAGTATCAGTACTGTTATGACAGTACTGAGTACAACGCTACTGGTAGTGGTACCGGTAGTCTATAGGTTGCTCTTATGTTACAATGATGATTGAATTAATTATAAAAGAATAAAACTTTTCATTTTATTTTATATTTTTTTTGACATTTATTTTAATAAAACTAAAACGATTTATGTTCATTTTGAAAAACATTACATATTTTGCAGGAATATAGCCTACAGAACTATGACTGGTAGAGCTCTAAAAGGTTAACTTAGTCTGGATTGTACTTTTACTGTTAAGCCTGGTTAAAAGATATACTTTGCCGTGGCAGCTCTGTGGTTTTGTGTCAGTGTCAATGTAGCTTACACTACACTGCTACATTTAGGCTATGCTACTAACAGATAGGGCCTTTCATTATATAGGTCTAGTGCTGTAGTGGGGCATATGGCATATATAGCAAAGGCTTCAATAGCAGCTAATATAAATGGTCATGGTCATATAGACTTTGTTGTTCTAACATATATATACCATTGTCACAGGGTGATAAAAGTAAAACTACCAAACCAAGAAACTCAGATGTTGTACCATATAGATATTACAAACGAAATTCCAATCAAAAGTGGACAGAGACTATGATGGAAGCTGCAATTGCAGAATATGATAATAAGAAGCTGCAATTGCAGAATATGATAATAAGAAAGGAAGTCTTAAAGATGTTGCGGCAGCTCACCATATGAGCAAATACGCATTGTGGAGTCGACTTCAAGTTCGAAAACGTATAGCTAGTGGTAGAGACGGGTTGAAACAGCGGGGGAGAAAGAAGGCTCTTGAAAGTTGTGAGGAAGAAAGAATCGCCATTGTTGTTCGTGCAATGTCGAGAGCATCCTTTGGATTAACTCTACCTGATTTAGGAAAGGTATTCATCGAGTTTGCCAAGAGCCACGAAATTGCACAATGGATTAACAAAGAACCAACAAAGGTTTATCTTCTACAATTTTGTAAGCGGTATAATCTGAGTACTAGAAAGCTTCGTTCTCTTTCAGTGGCTAGAGAAGAGGCTAAACGTAATCCATTTATTGTGTATGATTTTTATGACAAGTTGTCTGTAGAATGTGACTGGTTGAAGACACAGGGAGTTGTTAACATCAAGGACCATATATATAATCTAGATGAAACGAACTTTCCATATGACCCTAAACCTGGCCTAGTGATTGGATCTGTTGGTGAAAAGACACACCACAGAGCTGTAGGAGAAGGTCGCACCAACACTAGTTTATTGGCAATCTGTTCTGCTAATGGTATTGTTCATCCTCCACAGGTCATATTTCGCTTGGCGCATAAACCTCCTCCTGATACACTGAATGGTTGTATTGAAGGTATGAAAGTTCATGTATCTCAAAAGGGGTGGATGACCTCTGAGGTTTTTGATGAGTGCTTCCAGGATTTTGTTCGGTCAGTTAAGCACAAACCATTACTGATTCTCATGGATGGTCTGTTAGCTCATCTAAGTCTATTAGTTATAGAACTAGCTATATCAGAAAAGGTCCACCTGCTTAAACTGCCTCCCCACACCATGGATGTCCTACAGCCTTTAGATGTTGTCCCATTTGCCAGTTTAAAAGCCAGCTGGCGTAATATGATCAGAGAGAAGAATGCAAATAATCCTCGATTTACACAACTTACACGGCACCAGTTCTGCTTGTTCATAGGTGAGCTGTGGACTGACAAGTTCACTACATCCATCGTAACTGAGGGATTCAAGAGCTGTGGAATCATTCCTACCGACAGATCCAAATATCCACTCATTCGCTTCGACCCTTTCCTGTTGAAGAGGTATAATATCTGGGTATCTGATGGCAAGATTGCCATGTCAGATGATCAGTATGCAGCCTTTGTTCGCTGCTCTAGCCCACGTAAACCCAAGCATTCTCCCCTGAAGCTATCTGCCAAACCTACATGTGAATCAACAGCTGTCCGCAATCTCAATATTTGTTCTTATCAAGCCAGCTCTCCAAATTTTGTTTCAGTCCCAATCCCCCAGAAGCCAGACCATGATGCAGTTCCATCATATCCAAAACCAGGGAATGATTTCGAAGCTCAGTGGGTTCTCCAATGGATACCGACTTGGATTCCTAGCAAGACAAATATCATGTCGACACCTTCAACCTCTCAAAACATTCCAACATCATTACTACAGAAGACCCCTGAAGAGCGTGAAGGCGAATTTCAAGAACGAGTCATTATTCGTCAGTTTGGTGAGAAGGAACCACGGAAAAGGAAACTTGCTGAGATGATCAGCACAAATGAATTCTTAGAAATTCAGAAGAACAAATTATTAAAGAAGAATGCCCAGCAACAAAAGAAGGCCAAGTTAGCGGCAAGTAAATTAATCAAGAAGAAAGCGCAGCAAACGAAGAAAGATAAAAAGATCTCAGTCAAAATGTTAGTCACCGAAAGTTCACCCAGTGAAGCCTCTACCTCAACACCATTGAATATCCATGATTTTGAAATTGGAAAGCACTATACAGTATACTTTGACGCAAACTTTTATATTGGAAGGTTGCTTAAGGCTTTTGGGATAGAAAAGGGAGAACCTGCAAATCAGGTTGAGCTACAGTTCTATAAGTATATAGGTAACCAGACATATGAACCACGGAAAGATGATGTAGAGGTTGTCGAAACCAAATTTATTCTCTATGGGCCAATGGAGGGCATTCCAACTGGAAAGAAAGGCTACAAGTTTGAACAGCATGAACTGCACATAATATCTGAAAAGCAGAAAATATTTAAAGAAAAACTAAACTGAAATTAATAATAGGAAAGCGGAAACTTTTAAAGAATGTCTCGTCATTTTATATGTAGTGCCTTAATTAGTTTAGGTCTACACTGTAGTATATATTGATTTATTATAATATTCTGTGCATACATTTGCATTTTCATTGTTACTGTACCCGTAGTTGAACTGAAATGTTTCATTTCTACATAATATAATATGCATACCGGTATTACTATTACAATATATTTGTGATTGTTAAATTTGATATACCGGTTTAGGGCTTCGTGTTCAGCATTACATTTTTCTGGTATGGACTTTTTTAGAAAGTGTGTAAGTTTTATTATTTACTGCATGTCTAACCTATTTGAAATACATTCATGGTGAAATAAATGCATTGACGATATACTATTTAGGAACAATTGCCTTAAAAAGATTAATATACAACTTCAGATTTTTATTTGTGAACACATGTTTTTTTTTTGTTTTTTTTTGTTCACAAAATAAAAATGGAATCGATGACGTCATAATTCTAGAGGTAGGCCTATTTAGAGGAGGTGAACTAAACTTGGCATGTAGACATGTGAGGTATATGTATCTATGTTCATGATAATAAAAATTTGTAATTGATTTAATATTGTTTGGAATTTTTTTGAAAAACATCAAATCAGTTTTTTTTTGTGAACCGAGGTATAGTACAAAAGAGTGCAAAAATAGTACAAAAGAGTACAAACGAGTGAGAAACGCATACAAAACGTGTATACCAAGCATACAAAACGTGTATACCAGTGTAGTCTACACTACACTACACTTGTATATAAATATAATTAATTGTAAGCAAATGCAACGGGACTGAAATATGCGCCGCTACAGCCTGTATGGAATCCATCCAAAAAGTGCACCGGATAGCGCGCCGACCAATTTTTATGCGCACCGCGCGCCGATGCCATTTCGAAGAAAAACCCCGCGCCAACTAAATTTTTAAGCACGCCGATGCAATTTCGAAGAAACTAAATTTTTAAGCGCGCCACACATTGAAACAATTTGGTTATCGTTCATATGCGTACCGACCTGACCGATGGTGTTACAGTGGTGGTGTTTTCTGTTTTCTAACCAAAACAATAAACTAATCTCCATTACTTAATTAACGGAAAGGAGCAGGTTACAGTGGTGTGCTTTTCTAACCAACAGACCAAAACAATAAACATTATCTCAATAACATAGGGTATTTCATACTTATATCATATCATATCGGTCAGGTCGGTACGGATATGAACTATAACTAACAATTTTGAAGAGCGCCACGCCAATGCAAATTCAATTTTGAGGGAGTGTAACCAATCTGTCAATATCAGTCAGTACTGCTGTACCAGTCCCTGCTGCCCTATATCTGTATACAACAGTAGCCTAGCCACTGAACCATACAACAGAAAAAGAAAGGCGAGCGAAGCGAGCCGAAATTTTTAAACAGCTAATGCTATTTTTAAGGCACTTATCCATTATCCATAATTGTTAAACCTGTAAACTAACAAATCGGCGCCGGTTTTTATTTTTGGGAGCGCCACGCGCCAAAGCTGAAAGCCGGCGCGCTTTACGATTTTCAAGCGCGCCACGTGCCAAAGTCGGCGCGCTTTACGATTTTCGAGCGCGCCACGCGCCACATTGGCGCGATTTTATTGCAAAGTGCGCCGGATTAATCCGGCGCAAAGTGTATGGATTCCAGTCTGGCGCTACAGTGTCAATCACTAGCGGCCTTGGTTCTGTGTTCATTATGAAATTATTGACAGAACTTTGATTCATGTAGATTTTGACTGGCTTACAAGTAGAAATAGGCTACAGTTCGTATAATACAGTATAATGCCATAATGCAATACTATGCTATGCAGTGGGTAGATAAAACTCCTATAACTGAGACTCAAAATATAGGTCATAGTCTTAAAGTAGCCCATATACTGAAGGATAGACTGTATGCTACTGTACATTATGTAGGCTATGTATGTCTGTATGTACGCCTCTATCTGCAACTTTATTGAGTTCTCCCACTGCAATTTTGCGGGCTTGGGACCGTTTTTTGTGTTTTTTGAACACAAAGGGGTGCATTAAAACTCATAAGATTGTATTGTAATAGGGGCCTACTCTCTGACTGTTAGACAGCTAGATCAGCCACCGCTCAATGCATGGCTCGCCCCACAATCAGACAACGCTTTGTTTTATTTTGCATATCATGTGCGCCCCTCTAAACGATTTGAACTACACTTGACACGTTTTGCAAGCGTTTCTCACTCGTTTGTACTCTTTTGTACTATTTTTGCACTCTTTTGTACTATTTTTGCACTTTATTGTACTCTTTTGTATTCTTTTGTACTATATTGTACTATTTTGTATTTTTTTGTACTTTTTTGTACAAATTCGTCGGACCCGACGAGTACAGTACTTTCGGCTCGGCTCCGATTTGGATCCGGCAAAAAATTTGTTGAATTTTTACCGACGAATGCTTTTGTTGTTTTTCTGTATTTTTCTGTATTTCAATTCAAAATTTTCATAATTATTACTGCTAGAAGTATAAATTCATGTTTTTTAGTTCAAATTATTAAATATATTATTTACAATAACTATTTCATACAGTCATATGAGTACCGGTATAGGCCTACTAAATTTAGCCTTTTGTACAAGCGCATGATTTAAGTAGAATTTCAATTTCAAACAGGTTCCAATGATACTATTTTATTAATTACTGAAGTAGGTTTGGAAATACAAGTTGGAATCCTGGAATCCATTACTGGAATTACATTAGGTGTAGCGCTACTGACCTGACCTAGACCACTCCTACTGCCTACAGTATTTTAACATGAAAATGCGAGCGCAATGAGCGAGACAATTTTGCAGAAATGTAGTAGGCCTAAATACAGTAGGGGTAATATTCGGATAGTACTGTAGTAGGTCAACCGACTTTTTTTAAATACAGATATGATTAAATTGCGAGCGCTGCGAGCAAAAAATTTTAATATTTTTGGTAGGTCAACCGATTGTTTTTTACTTAAAGACATGATAGATGTGATTATGAATTAAATCTGAGTGTAGCAAGCACGGGAAATCTGCTGAATCGTGGTTTTAGGCTATATTGGTGTGAACAATTGAAAAACCTTTCAAACAACTCATTATTACTACTACTACTAGGTCGAGCAAACTCGGACAGTGGAAATGAGATCCTTCCAGGCTTCCCGATTCTCCATAGTTGTCGCAATTTCGTTTCTCCTAAGTTCAGTACCGGTATCCCTTTCAAGTTGATCTAGGCCTAGGCCCTATATATGTTATGGCCAGTCGTCCACGACTACGCTTTCCATGAGTTGGTTGCCAGAAAAGTAGATCTGGTATGACCTCGTCTTTACTTCGCCAGCAGTGCCCACTGAATCTTAATCTGCGTTCACGGAGGGTGGTTGATACAGGTGGTATTGTACCATAAAGCTCGGCGTTTGTCATGTGTCAGTGTGTTGTCTCCAGCTGATGTTTAGGGCTGCCCTTAGTAGTCTTGTGTAGCAACCATCAATTCGTTGTTCAAGTGATTTAGTCAGTGTCCAGGTCTCACCCCCATATAAAAATACACTTTCCACTGTGGCTCGAAATAACTTAGTCTTCAGGTGCCTGGAGAGATCTGATTTCCAGATGGTATCCATTTTTGATAGAGCTACCCAAGCCTTTGCTTTCCTAACTTCTATGTCCTTTTCGCTACTCTCTATCTATGATCCAAGGTACTGGAAGTCATCGACCTTCCTTAGTTGATTATTATCAATGGTTGTCAAGTTTCCATCAACATTAAAGGTCATGAATTCGGTCTTTGTAGCATTTATATGCAATCCAACCTCCTTAGCAGCCCTCTCCACTTTATTTAGTAGAAGCTCTGCATCTGCTAGGGTATTAGAGAGCAGGGCGATGTCATCCGCAAAGTCGGTGTCTGTGACTGTAGTTGCCGGATATCTACTACTTCTGCGTTCTTGATGTGTGAATCCCAGGTCTTCACCCTTTGTGGCCGTCCTCATTGCATAATCCAGCACAATTACAAATAGTAATGGTGCTAATTAGGGCTCGATCGGAGTTGGGATTTGGCCGGAGCCGGAGCCGGAGTTGGACAATTTGGCCGGAGCCGGAGCAGGAGCCGGAGTTTTTCAAAATTTAAAAAATTTAATTATTTATTTAAAAAAAAATAAAGTATGGTTACCGTTCGCCAATCGCTCATAATCAATCCTACTGTAGGTCTAATTAATTTCATAATTTATAGATTTACGAATTTTCAATTTAAAATTTAAGTAATTAATTTATCACGGACAGACTGCAGACGGCCTGACGCTGACGGCAACGGCTGACGGCCTGACGCTGACGGCAATGGCCTGACGTTGACGGCTAAAAATTACCTACAGCTGTACAGTACCTATCTCACTAACTGTCTAACTGTGGTAGAGGTGTGTAGTCTACCGGTACTGTAGGTAGCCTACCGTAAGTAGCCTACCGTAAGTGTACCAGTACTAGTACTGCAGTACAGTATGCTGGCATGACAGTTCAGTAAATGGCTGCAGTGGTACAGCTGTACAGTCTGACAGTGTACAATCATAGCATTTACAATTTTTTACAGTAGGGCCTATCTGTCATCTGTAATAGTCTGCTAGTCAGCCAGCTGGCCAGTACCAGTCAGCCAGTACTGCAGTACAGTCAGTCAGTCATTGACTTTAAGTAAATACTGCAGTATTATCAGATTATACTTGATATTGATTGAAGCTGTACTACAGTACTTATAGTGTTAAATAATTGTTCAGATTAGAATATGCACGAAATATAATACTTTATTAAAAAATTAACTCCGGCAATATTTTTACCGGAGCCGGAGGTGCCAAAATGGCTGGAGCCGGAGGCCGGAGCTCCGATCGAGCCCTAGTGCTAATGTGTCACCTTGCAGTTCGCCAGCCAGGATTGAGAAAAACTCAGTTTCACCATCTGGTGAGAGTACCTGCGCTTCTGTGTCACAATATAACAATCCAATGCCAGCAACAATTACTTCTGGTATTCCATAAGCTCTTAGGATTTCAAGCATTTTACCTCTATGGATGGAGTCGAATGCCTTCTTGAAGTCATCAAAAGTCATGACAGCGGGGAGATTCTTTGACTTAATTCCTTCAATCAGTCTCCGTAGTGCAAGTATCTGAGCTATTGTTGATCTACTTGGTTGAAATCTGTTTTGGCTCTTACACAGTAGTTTCTCTATGTGAGGCCTAATCCTATATAGAATCATTTTATTGTATATTTTGGCAGCTACCACAAGCAGACAGATCCCATGATAGTTTGTTGGTATGCCGAGGTCTCCTTTCTTGGGGAGAGGCTTTAGTTGACCTTTAGTCCAAATTGGTGGTGGCTTTTCCCCTTTTAACATCCGGTTGCACACATTCAATAATGGTCTGTTTAGCACTCCGGTTTTCCATACCTCCGCTGGGATTTCATCTAATCCACTCGCTTTATTATTGGACATGCTTTTAATGCTTCTTTGGAGTTCGGCAGGTGTGAAGTCCCCTGTTTCTATAGGTAGTGTCTTGTCATATATTTTCCTTGTAGGGCTGACCTCGATGTTTGGTGGCTGCCCAAGCAAGTTGCTGAAGTGATTTTACCACTTCCCAACACGTTCTTCAGGACAATCGGCTTTGAGGCGCCACGCCCCTTTGCACAACTTTTCCGACCAGATACCTCATTTACAGTTTGCCAGGTAAGTCTTGATTGTTGCTGTATGTGAGCAGTTGTAATTGCTTCAGTTTTATCCTGTATGTACTTTTCCTGGCTGATGTTGTAGGCCAATTTAAGATCGTCCTTAGCTTTCTCAACCTTGTTAATGTTTTCGGTTGTTGGTTGTTCGGTTTTAACTTTGTAGGCTATCTTAAGATCTTCTCTCTTACAAGTAACCTCAGAGTTTTGCCATGGCACATATTGTTTTCGTTTGGGTTTCTGGGGGATATGCCTCTTAACTGATTCCTTGTGGGCTGTTATTATATTCTGGTATATTGAATTGGTGGATTGGTCTTCACTTCATCCATTGACTGAAGTGCTTCAAAGCGGTTTTGAACTTCTACTGTATAAGCATCCTTTACAGCATTGTCAGTTCTGAGTTTTTCCCAGTCATATTAGATTTGCTTGCTTGTCCTGGGTTTGCTGGCTCTCAAACTGAGTCTGATCTCTGCAGTCACAATTCTGTGGTCCGAACCAATTAGGTTGAACGAGCTGTATGCCACACAGTTGATCATGCTGTTTCTCCACTTTTTGTTCATGAGGATGTAATCCAGTTGTGCTTTGGTTCCATTAGGGTATTGAAAGGTCCATAGCTTCCTTCCCCTTACTCTTTTAGAATGTGTTGTTTGTTGGTATCAATTCACATTCTTCCATTAGGTCTAAAAGTAAGTAGGCCTACCCATTTCTGTTAGAACTGGTGTTATAGGTGTAACCCTTGATGTCTTCTGGGCCTAGATAAGCTTAAAACGCTCAAACTTGTAAAATAGGAATGTAAAATTGTTCTTATGAACTGTGCGATTTTTGAGATATGCATGACTGCATGACATGAGCTGCGTCTGTGCGTGATTTTGTATGGATTATGATGAGGTGTGAGGTGCGCGACGAGCCAATTTCAGGTGCGCGGTGATTTCAAAACAACAAAGCGTACCTGCGCGCTCATGCATGAATTCCAACCTGGGGTTTGACCATAATGTGGGTGATAAAATATCACTGTAGTCAAATATCATATCAATATCCCTATCTGCCTATTATTACTGTATTACAGTTATTCTGTTATTTGAATGATAAATAAGAGTAGGGCGTTATGCAATAGGCATAATACACAAACGCGAGCGAAGTGAGCGAAAATTTTTAAGGCCTAGGCCTAACTCTTTTTAAAAATAGGCTACCTCTACTGGATGACTGGCTGACTGGTAGAATTTCAAGTACAGAAGTAGAGTGGCTGGATATGTTGCCAGTGCATTTTGCTACTGCTGTACTGTACTTGGCATCCATTTCCGCGCCAGGATCCTCAATGCAGCAATGCGCGCCACACGCCCCTGTTCCTTCGCGCCAGGATCCTAAATGCGCGCCACACGCCCCTGTCAGCCTGTTCCTTCGCACCAGGATCCTAAATGCGTGCCACACATGTTGAGCAAACTCTACATAAATTCCAACCTGGATACAAGTTAAAGTCTGAAAGTACCAAGTACAACTGTCAGACTGTACCGTACTGTTTGCTAGGCATACTGCCAGATATACTGATATAGGCCTACAGTAAAGATATAAGAACATCAGCCGGTCAGCCATAGGCAGATTGCAGATAGGGTAAATTTGATCAGCCTGGCAAATACTGACTGACTGAAGTCAGGAAGTATGACAATCAGACAATGATACAGTGTACATGACTGCATGACTATGACACAGGACAGTGACACATGATACAGTGTAGTATATAGTAGGCCATGGTCTGATGGTTGTACACTGAAAGTGATCAGCCAACTGCCTACATCAGTACATAATATGCAGTAATTTATAAACTTTCAGTTTTAGGGGTGATTGTTAGTTTGATTTGCATTACTGTATTAAGAGGCCTATACAATACATACAGTACATACACCATGTCCTGGAAAACCAAATTCACTTACTTTTACATATTTAGAAGAATCCTTGCACGGCCAGCTTTTCACTGCAACAAACAAATCACTACAGTATAAAGGTCTAAAGAATAACCGAAAGACGAAAGTGCGAGTGGTGCAATTTCGACTGAATTACCTTTTTCAAACGCTAGTAGCTAAATAATGAAAGCACAAATAAATATTGTGACTCAGCCGCCACCTAGAAGTTGTTAGATGAAACTTTCTCTATTTATAATTTCATGAAATGTCATTAAAATATTTGTAGAAATATTTGGGTGGGTCCATGTACCAGAATAACAACACGACTACAACCCAGGACATGGATATTTCCCGTATATTCGATTCTAAAACTTTTTGCGCAGCTGGGGTACGGGTAAGACATTGCTACTTCATGCGCAGAGTTAAGCTGTACAATTTTTACTATTTATTAAAATAATAAATTAAGTAGTTTGTAATTAGGTTCGTTGCTCGAACCACACCTACAGTACTGTCGTTTTGTTTTCACATCCATGCGTTTAACAATATACTGTAATTACAGATGTTCATCTTAGAAGTTTCGACTCAATGAGCCTCGTACAGACAAAACGAGAGGTACTAACTGTAGAGGACTTATATGTATGACTTTTATGTAGAGGGCAGTGAGGTTCCTCAAATCCTCTATCAATACATCAATCGCATACAAAACACGAGCGTGGGAAACGCCGTAAATACGAGGTGATGATAACCGATATACTGTAGTATATCATTCGGGGGATGGAATTTATAGGCCATCTAATTAATTGTTTAAAGATTAGCAAACAATACAATGTAATTGCATTGATAAAATCCATAAATAAAACTTGGATACCAAATGTAAATAATGCAAAGATATTATTGTGCAACCAATTTACTCGTTTAGACGAATTTGTGCTTGACTTTTGCGCATACAAAATTCATGTAGAGTTTGCTTTTCAGATTTTTGCGTACCAGCTTGAGTTTTTGAGATATTGAATGGTATACATACATACTGTACATATACGTACATACTGTACATAACCAACCACATCGTGTTTTTGAACAGCTCAACTCTTGACAAGTACCCTGGCCTATTAATAGGCAGGTTTGAAATAAATCCAACATTAGGTTAATGTTAGAATAACATTAGAAGGTTAAGGGTGGGAAATTCATTAACTATTAGATTTTCAATGTTAAAATAACACTGATTAATATTTGTTACCGAATACTGCCGAAAGTGCACTTTTAATATTTTATTATTTGAATAAGGATGTTAAAAAACATTTTTTTAATGTTGCTATGGTTTGCAGGGGGTGGAGGGAATGCTGGCGCGTAAGATGTAAACCTAAGGTTTCCAATCTTACATGATAACGAAGCTGAAGGCTACCATGGCAACATACCAAGGCAACATACCAAGGCAACCCCCACCTACACGTTTGAGCCAAGGCCAAACTGGCCCACGTACAGTATTTTCCTGAAAGGGTAATTTATGTTTTGGGCCCCGCTCGCATCTTTTTATTTCATTCTATCATTACCTTCTACTGTATGACAAAAATAATACAAATGTACTGTATATTGTATTGTACTACGGTTCCTATTGTATTGTACATTTTATCTACTGTACCTACAGTACTGTAGTATGGTGGCCGACTGCTGCCACATAAACCATCAATGTCTAATAAAAATAATCGGTTAAAAAATCAATAAAAAAATTCAATAAAAAAAATTCAATAAAAAAATATGTTAAATTTTTTTCTTAAACCACCGTGGCCTACAGCTGCCAGGTATTCATTTAATACTAACCACTGCAGTTATATTATACTGTATAGGTGGCAGTACTCGGCCACAGCGAAATAGAAAAAAAAATTGCAAAGTAAAATTGAATTCACACGTGGCCGACTGCTGCCAAATACTTTCAAACACATGGAAACATGGCCTACAGCTGCCAAAATGTGTATTTCCTGCAGTATCATTAACTAACATACTGTTTTGCTGTACCGGTAGGCTTCCAGTATCCTGTAGTTCGAGATTAGTTTCAGTATTCCGGTACTGAAATTCAAGCTACGAGCCTACATCAGTAGTCAGTCAGTATTACTGCATTAAGTACAGTAGTCATGCCGCTACCAAAGGGAAAACGTCAGGGAAACGAGAGTTGGGAACAGTTCGCACAGAAGATTAAGGAAAGAAAAGTCCGGAGTTCTGTGAAATCGAAAACCGAGACAACGAATGAAATTCTTGTTTTACGGCTGAGTTCTGTCCCATCCGCCATCCGGTAAGATGAAGAAGTACGAACCATTGGATACTCGCGAATTTGTACCGTTTACTTACGACGAACTTACTATCCCGAATATTAAGACTGCTTGCGAGAACTTTGATAACCAGTCAAAGAATACAGTTGTGTTCTCAATTAAAGTCCATTCTTCAATCTGTTCAATTTCCTCAATCTGTAAAACTCTTTCATGGCACCGCAAGTTTCTAGCCTACTGAGTGATTGACAGACGGTCGTGGTTGGCTCCACAAAGTAAAGCTGTTTGTTGATTTGAATGAGTAGATTAATGCAGGGATCAGATAAACTATGGGGCACTTGCAAGCCAATAAAGTAAATGTATTTTAGTAAGCATTATTTACAGTATATTACAAATTAAATGTTTACTAACTGATTACATTTAACATGGTATAGCAAATAAATGTACTATTTAAAAATAAAAACGTTTAAAATATCTAAAGCGGCTAAAGCGATAACAAACGGTTTTTCTAAACATAAACTATCTAAGGGACATGCAGTACACTAAATATTGTATATAAGAGATTGCATTATAATGATCTAATGATTATGATTATATTTATTCATTCCTTGTTGTGTTATTTGCATGCTTTTATTTGTATATTTAAATTAAATAATTGAATAATAATTAACATAAATATATTTAATTATAAACAATTATTTATTGAAAAATTATTTATACAGAACGATACATTCTACCAAGCATTTTTCCAGGGATTATTCGTTTATTGTAATATTTAATGCAGGGAATAGTGCGGTTAGCCAAGTAAAATAATCTACAGTACATTGTATAACTGTACAACTGGAAAGGAGGAATTTAACTACAGTATTCTACAGTACACTACCGCAATTCAGTAGAACACCACACACACACCAACTGTATTGATACAGTGCCTGTCAATCAATCTAAGGCTTTGCAGGATCCCATTAGTAGCCTGGCCTATAGTTGTTTGATGCAGCCGCCATGCTCTTTGAGCTTAGTCTACCCGCCTAGCCGCCCTGCTCTTTATTCCCCTGCCCTACACTGCCCTAGACTAACCCATGGCATCTCTGCACAGAGGGATACTTCGGCTCTACATTTTATTCTTTTATTGAAATTTTTTTTATTGAATTTTTTTATTGAATTTTTTTTTTATTGAATTTCTTTTTAATTTTTTTTATTGAAATTTTTTTTATTTAATTTTTTATTGAAATTTTTTATTGAAATTTTTTTTATTGAATTTTTTTATTGATTTTTTAACCGATTATTTTTATTAGACATTGATGGTTTATGTGGCAGCAGTCGGCCACCATACTGTAGTACTATCTATCCATCGCGCGTCCCCTATCTGATGATTTGTGTCAAATTAAATTGCCTTTGGCAACATTATTTGATACAAATCGATCGATTAAGCAATTAATTAATTGTTTAATCGACCAATTAATTAATTAATTAATGACCTACTTAACACCTAAGGTGTCAAGTACTGTCGCAGAAAGG
Source organism: Nemertoderma westbladi (assembly GCA_032718475.1). Classification (NCBI taxonomy): domain Eukaryota; kingdom Metazoa; phylum Xenacoelomorpha; order Nemertodermatida; family Nemertodermatidae; genus Nemertoderma; species Nemertoderma westbladi. The sequence continues at coordinate 1,637 of JAUCBJ010002070.1, read as the reverse complement.
GGTATACTATTACTACGTCAAGACTTCAAGACGTTATACTTCAAGAGACGTTATTAATATTGACTTGAAAGATATAGACGTTTAATAAACTCCAGTTACCATGGTAACTAGATATTTCTGGAATGTTTTGAGTTTTGCAAAAAGTTCCAGTTTGTGGTCCAGAAAACGCATCCAACTGCTTCTGGAATGTCAGTATAGGATGACGGTATTGGTTTAACTACGCTTAAGGGGGGGGGGGGGGATACCCCCCCTCAGGTAAAATTTTCAAATTATTGTTTCTTTATCTCACCTAGAGCAGAATTTAATGAGGATTACAAATCTGACAACCGCTTAGTGGGACCTCTTTCAGTTCTCGAGTTATCACTGTTTTTCCGTATGACGGTCTGTCCGTCAAATTGTAAGAAAGACAGAAGACCGACAGACAGACAGACAGACTAGGTTCCACTAAAAATTAAAACTGACATCGGAAATGAAATCAGCGACCCCGAAAACCCCAGGAAAGAAGATTTTAGCTCGTTGGTGTGCATCATTCGTGCCAGAAATAATTAACCAACCAGAACACAGACAGCCAATTTTGGCGGGACGGTTTAAACTTTGAAGGCATTTTCTCGGAATGACATTTTTCATTTTCAAATTACTACTCCTCGTCATTTTTCAACCAATTTTCTTCGTTTATGGCTCATTCGAACGAGCTTTGGAAGCTCTTTAAAAGTTATCTTATGGAATTTTGATAAATATTACCATTTTTTCTAATTAGCCATTTTTAATTAAAAATATGATAATTATTAATTAAATTAATTAATTAAAATAAAATTGGCTAATTAAAAATTCTATAAGATAACTTTTGTAGAGTCGATCACGCTGAGTCCAAAAAAGTTGGTTTCAAGAAATTTGGACCAAAATTGAGGGACTAGTAGCAATTTTAGTGAAATCTTTAATTCCGCCGCCAGCCGCTAGGGGGAGGCTACAAATTTTCAAATTTTACTATAAAGGCTATTTGGCCTTCCATACAGTGGTTGACCATGACAAAATAGCAATATTATCATTTAACACTAATTGACAGCCATTTTAAAAAAAGGTTCATGAGGGGGTATACCCCCCCCCCCCCCCTTAAAGCATCACATTCGTGGAATTTTTAATACATTGGCAGATGTTGTACAGTACCATAGAAATGGCGGGCTCATGAAATTTGTAAAAAAGTGGGTACCCGGCAATAACATAATAATGCAGTTTATCATGTGTAATAATATTATTTTCTTGATCATTTCCAGAGCATCCAAAAATGTCTAGATTTATTCATCTTTTTATTAATCATTTCTAGAACATATAAAGGGGGTACTATGTATAAATTTTCTTTTGTAATTTTAAGATCACTAGCTACCTTTAAAAACACTAGCTACCATGATAACTTCTTTCAGAAGGTGAAATTCAGGTTCTAGAATAAAAAAACATCATGATAATATCCATTAACATGATACAAAATTGATCAAAAAGTAGGTACCAAAAATTTGGTTTTGTAATTTTAAAAACAACAGTAGCTACATAAAAAAACACTAGCTCTATATATGTACCATAAAAAAATCAATGGATAACATCTCTCAGAAGATGAAATGTATGTTCTAAAACTAAAAACCTCA
>JAUCBJ010002069.1:0-18326 GCA_032718475.1 Nemertoderma westbladi | reverse complement strand
TTTCACTATGCCTGTGACAAAACATTCCATGATTCCATGATTTATAGACTATGAGATAGATTTCCATATGCGCCTGTGGTAAAAAGACTCTATATTTAATAGTTTGTGGTTGTTGTCGATAATCGATTACCACATGACGTAGCAAAACACTCATTTTATAGCCAAAAACAATTACCAATTGATGGAAAGGAGCAGGTTAAGGCCGAGTTTTCTAACCAAAACAATAATAAACAGTCACTTTACCAAATCAGGGAAAGGAGCAGGTTACAGAGACGGGATTTTCTAACCAAAACAATAAACGATCACTTAACTAATTGAGGGAAAGGAGCAGGTTACAGAGGCGGGATTTTCTAACCAAAACAATAAACGATCACTTAACTTATTGAGGGAAAGGAGCAGGTTACAGAGGCGGGATTTTCTAACCAAAACAATAAACGATCATTTAACTAATTGAGGGAAAGGGACAGGTTACAGAGGCGGAATTTTCTAACCAAAACAATAAACGATCACTTAACTAATTGAGGGAAAGGAGCAGGTTACAGAGGCGGGATTTTCTAACCAAAACAATAAACGATCATTTAAGTAATTGAGGGAAAGGGGCAGGTTACAGAGGCGGGCCTTTCTAACCAAAACAATAAACGGTCACTTTACCAATTCAGGGAAAGGAGCAGGTTACAGAGGCGGGATTTACTAACCAAAACAATAAACGATAACATTACCAATTGAGGGAAAGGAGCAGGTTACAGAGGCGGGATTATCTAACCAAAACAATAAACGATCACTTAACTAATTGAGGGAAAGGAGCAGGTTAAGGCCGGATTTTCTAACCAAAACAATAAACAGTCACTTTACCAAATCAGGGAAAGGAGCAGGTTATCCGTAACACTACTCAGACAGTAGTCATGATCCATTATTGATTATAAAACTAATACAGTAATAGGCCTAAATTATGTGAAAGGTATATCCACATTTTCCACAATCCTGCAATCCAGTTTGGCCTATCAATTATTTAAAATTTATTAGCACAACCGGTAGGCCTACCATTACCGTATTTAAATGGTAGGCTACACAGTAGGCCTATAGCAGTACCGGTGCCGGTACCGGTACTAAAATACAGAAATACCTGCTTTATACCTACATCTGTACATACAGACATACATAATACAGCAAAATAGTGCTATATATACTAATACCGGTACTGATAGCCTGAGAGAACAGCAGTAGAGAAACAGGTAGCATGGAACCTAACACTAGACTTTTGGAGGACATAAAAAATAAAAAAAAAAGGACAAAAAAAGGATTTAAACGGACAATAAAAATTATTGCGTTAATTAATATTGGATAGCAGATTATTCGTACCGGTATTATAAATATCCCTCTCTATTAGAAGTAGAACAATATTAATATTTGTAAATTGTAAATAATATTTTATAATTAATCAATTATAATTTATTATAATCATCTGATTAGTTTGTGTTGTTATTTTATTATTTGCAGAAAATAAACTTTATTTCGATCTCAGCAACTCAATGAATAGAACAAGAGATGAAACAGATGAAACCTTATCGATAAAGTTACTGAAGGATTACGAGACCCGGTTGACGTATGGAATTCAGTTATCTGCTGATGGAAAAACGATTCTAGTTTACGTCAATAATAAGTTAATGATTTGCGATGCTGCCTGTGGGAAGAAGATTATTACAGAAGATAAAATTAATATCAATCCATCGCTATATCTATATGATGCAAAATTATCGGCTGATGGAAGAAGGATATGTTACCGAACTTTAGATGGTTTTATTCATATTCGGGATTCAACTGATGGAGAATTAATATTCGATCATTTTGATTCCCATTCGGTAATAAAGGAGGAAGATTTAATCAATAAAACATCACCGATACTCACAAACAGTATAAACTTCCATCCAAAGGATTCAAATATATTATGTTTCTCGTCCCACAACGGGACTATCAGTTGTATCAATACGGAGGTCCCCGACTCCACTATAACTTGGGAGGCCCACTCCCCTTCCCAGATAGGAGTTTCATTCTCACCAACAGCTAAACATCTAATAACCTACTCCACTCACCCAACTCCAACTCCGGGAGTTAAACTTTGGGATTTTATTAATTTATCTTCAATACAAAAGCCAATTAAAGTCTTTGAGTTCAGTAAATTTGGTATAGAATGTCTAGATTGGGTTGCGGACGATATAATAATTATAGGTTATAAAGTTAATGTTGAGTTGTGGGGTTCCGTGTAGAATGTTGGAACTTATTGGATGGGAAGCCGATATGGGGGAGGAGATTTACCATCGAGTTATACAACATTCATCTCCAAGGAATTAAATACCTCGGAGCGGTGGATCGCGTTCTTATAATAACCGGACATCCATTGGGGCAATCGAACGCGGCTCTACTGGTCGGTAAAACCGGAGAACCAACCCACCGAATGGCAACCGGTACAATCGGACCGGTTAAGTTGACATCCAGCCGCGCGGATGTAACTCAATCTGGTAAGTTTATGTGTTACTGTAACATTGGGGCCGATACTGTAACACTAAACATTAACAGCGTCGGTACAGAATCGTCCAGCGGTGGTAAACTAACTGGATACGGCGAGGTTCGAGCAGTTCTAGATACGGAACCGGTTACCATAGCAGCGAGTACGTGGGACTCCCTCCATATAATGGATATGGAAGGGAATATTAAACTAAATAAAGACGAAGAGAGTCCGATATGGTCGTTAACTGGAATAGAAAACCAACCGGTTTTCGCTTACGGGTGTGTCAACGGAATTATTTGTGTTTATTATGGAAATAAATTTATTACTTTACCAACAACATCTAGTGAACTTGTAGAGAAATTAGTTTTTGTTGCTCCATCGAACTATTTAGTTAGTATAGCGGCTGATAAACTCAGTGTGTGGAGTTATAAAGAGTCGGCTGAGTTACTCCGAGAATATTATCGATATGGGAGATTCTTAGGGGAACAGGAAGAATCTGAATCACGATGGGAATTATATCGTTGCTTGGTAGGGAAACCGGGGCACTTAATTAGAGAATTACAACCCAATCCGGGGTCTAAGATTAGGAAGTTAGTAGCATTAAACTGTAACAATACAGTAGCAACTCTAGATGAGAGCGGTAAATTAATTCTTACCGATATATTAACCGGGAAACATTCGGTTGTTGATTATAAATTCCCAAAGGGTTGTGGTTGGTAGTTTTACCTGATTCTAGAATTATTTTTGTTTATGGGTTAAGTAACAATAATTTATTCAGTTGGTTAGTAAAAGTAACTGACGACGGATTCCCAGTTACTGAGTTAGAAAGTTTCAGTTTATCCACATTCGCTGTCTCTCCCAACAGCTCCTACATAGCCGTAGTAAAGGGTTCAGTTGTATTAGTTTATACTAAAGACGGAATTCAGTTTCCTATAAATAATGAAAGTTTAAATATAAAGGAATTGGATTGGATTAGCGAAGCGACTAATTGGGTTAATAAATTCTCTATTATTACTAAGTTTAATTACAAACCTACGGCTGTAATAAACACTGTAGAGGGGGTCAGATGGGTGGACTTTGTAAACAAAGATTGTGATACGATTATTATTAGAGGCGATTTAAATATTTCGATATTTTCAGTTAAAGGTGAATTTTTACAAAGAATTCCTATAAGAGCTGATCCTTTTTATCTTGCTATCAGCTGTTCTTTAAACTCATTGATGTTTGTAGTTGTTGGTGAGGATCGCAATATTTATATGTTTAAACAATTAAATAGGATAATTAATTAATTATTATGTTATTATTATACTGTTGACATTTGATACTAAATTTGTTGAACGTTTCAAAATGTTAATTCAAACATCTCAACTCCCAATCCATTAATTTTTTTAACTAATATAATAATAGGTAGAGTTTCGGTCCAACCAGTTCCTGATGCAGCGAATCCTCATCGCAATTAATCAGTTTTTATTCATTGCCCAGTGAAAATTTCTGTTAAATTTATTTGTTTTTATTCAAAATACAGATTGGAATTTAGTTAAAAATCATTAGCTTATAGTAATTAATATCAGTGATTTTAAGGTAAATTAATGTTGAGTCTGTTATTTAAGGTATTTCTGTCTGTCTGTCGAACTATTCATGTTGAATTTGTGTTTATTTAAATATGTGCCGAATTTAGTATTGATTTTCATATGTAATATAATATTTTAATTATTATTAAATAAGCAACATTAATATAATAATTAAGTCAATACAAGTGGTTTAATTATTTTACTACATCATTCGATTGCTTATAAATATATAAATTTGTTATAATAATTTAACATTTCAGAACCAATAACTGGACTTTATATCAACAGATCAGGGAAAGTTTCTTAAGAATCCTGTAAATTAATTAGGATAATTTTCTGTAGATATTTACTCATTTAAACTACAGATAATTAACATTTTTTTTTATTTGCAAACTCGGAGCGGTTTATATTAAGTAATGAACATTTATATATTCCCTTTTAGCAGAGTAAACTGCTCTTTAGGGCCGTTTCCCTGGTTGCGGATCGGGATAACATTTCACACATCGCACGATTTGTGATTGTGATTTGTAATTGTTACAGTAATTAGAGTCTCAAACTGAAAGAATTGTTTTAAATTTTTCAGTTTCCATTTTTAATATTAATTATTTAAGTGGTAGTGCTGTTGTTGATAATTTAATATTTGTGAAATTTGCAATTTATTGTGTTTTTCGTTTTTATATAAATTAATTAATATTTTCAAAATTAATTGTAGCCTAAACACTAAGGTCGACGTTATTAGATAATTAATTTTACATTGAACGTCATTTGCGACAAATCAATAAACAATATTTGAATCCAGAATTAGTTGTCCTACATTTTGTATTTTAGTATAATTTTTTTACACAACTGCGCAGATCCGAAGTTATGAATCAATGAGATAAAATTATTGGGATTAAATCTGATTTTGAGTTCGGCGGATAAAATATATAAAGTTATCCAAAAGCTCATAGCCGTGAACGTGAAACTTACTGGAGGCAACCCGAAGTATCATCAATCTTGGCTGTTATCTGTAAGGCAGAGAGGGCACCACACTTACTCCCAATGTTGAATACTCATCACTAGCCAACCTCTTTCTTTACTCCCCCCAGATTCCAGGTTCCCATATCGCTGTACGACGTACCAGTTACGAAATTGAAACTGATTCAGCCCGGGTTCGAACTCGGGATCTCTGATATAGAGGATAATAGAGTAACTCCTCCACAAGCTAGACAGATTCTAGATATGGAGTTAAATGGAGCAATAATGTTGTGTGTGTGATTATCTGGCGGCGATGTGCTGCCTACGGCAAGTATTGAATCAATTACGGTTGGGGTTATTTAATACCTGGCGGCAACATACTCCACGGCAAGTATTGTAATATTATATATAGAGTATGTAGTCGGGGTAATATGTATCGAAGTTGGATTCTATACGGGAGTATAAGATTGATAAATATGGTATCCAAATATTCATCTCGTAACCCCTTCACCATGGCGACCAATGAATGAGTCACTCAATGAGTCACATCAAAATGATTGATCTCCAGCTGGGAGGTCCTGTGTTCGATTCCGGGTCAGGTCAGTTACAATTTCGTAACTGGAAAGTCGAAGCAGCGATATGGGAGCATGGGATCCGTGGGGACTGAAGAATGGGGTTGGATGGTGAGAGTATTCAACTTTGGGAGTTAGTGTGGCGACCTCTCTAACTGTCAGGTAACTGCCAAAAGAGAGAAGTCTCCAATACTTCGTTTTTTCGTCCATTGTTTTTCTTAAAATTGCCAGTTATTGAGTATCGTCGATTTGCCTGGTGAATTAATTAACTAATTTTAGTCGGAATAAAAATTAATAATATTGTTCCAAAAATGGGTTCGTTTCAGAAACCAATAAATATTATTGTGGTATAACTATAAATAACAATTCGGTTTTAGGTTCAGCGCTGTTGGATCTCAGTTGATTTACAATAATTTAATGTTATATTTTGTTTATGTTTGTTTGTAAATGTAAGTGATATATTTGATTAAAGTTTAATCTGAAAATTAAATGGTTTATTTAGTTTCATTTATACGAAGGTAAATTATACGAAATAATTGTCACGGTGGTGACCATAGAATAAAATCTTTTTAACCTTTTTGGTAAAACAGCATCTGTAATGAGAAGAGATATCCTTTATAGGTTGTTTAGATTCTCAACTCAATTTCTACAATTTTAATATTATGTGACTCATTCATGCTGTCAAAAATTCAGACATACCAGATTTTAGCGGGTTGGGATTTTGCAGGTTGGCGAATTTATTTCAGATGTCATTTATTGTGCCAAAATGTCTAAAGGGTCGCAGCTTTAGCTGTGGAAATATTTCACTATTAGGTAACTATTTGTATTTTAGTACTACGTAAAAACTTTTAAAATCCGATGTATTTTGCCTTGCTTTCACAGTTTCGTTATAAATTCATATATTACCCATATTTAGTACATTTTGGCACAAGTTTACTACCTGGTCCAGTTGCCCGGTAGGTTAGCGCGCAGGTCGTATATGTTATAGGTCGAGAGTTCGAATTTAGGTCGGTAGATTTACATTTTTTGTGCATCTTTATTATTTCTGTTTCGTTAAGAATAGATAAGCCAATGCAGTGCGTACAATACATGAACTGATTAGTTGGGCCAATGGTCCCGTTCACTACGATGGTCCCGTTAACAGCCTCGGTCACGGCTGTCTGGGCAGTGTGTGCAGGGAAAGGGATTAACTGGAAGTTGGACTGAGCAGATAGCGTAAAGCAGGTCTCCCCCCCCCCCCCCCCCCAATGTGTCGCCCCCCCCAGGTGTTAGTCCAAAGGTCTCGTGCCTATGCTTCCTGGGGGTCCAGATTCTGTCAGTCCGAGGGACCTTGTGCCTAAGGCGTTCTCCTGGATAGTATTTCGGGTAAATAGAGTGTGAGGGCTTGGATGAGGGCGCAAGCTGTCTCAGTCTCTAACAACCCTGAGGTGACCCCACAAACTGGTAGCAAACGGCAATGTAGCAACCTGCGTGTAAGTCGATTTAACGTGCCACTTGGACAAGGACATTGGTTAAATTGCTGTACCAGGATGTGAGGTATTGACTACACCTCCGCTTGAAGCGTTGAAAGACCATCCGCTCACCTCCCCGTGGTAAGAGTTGGTAATAGGATTGGCACTCCTAGCGAAGCAGCGGCAATGGCACAAGGACAGAGGTATTCATCCAACCATGGTAACTTCATTAGTTAACATGAGAGTCTAAGTTGATATGGGAGTTATGCTCGGGGTCACGTGTGTTTGGTTGCCCACTAGGTCCCAACCCAAGTGGCTTAGTGGTCTACAGCCTCTCATGTGTGGCTCCAGTCACGAGCCGCGGTTACTGCTGATATCCTATAACCTAGCTGTTAGAAACAGCTCTAGGCGGTTGTTGGAGTAGATAGCTCCTCGCTTGGGGTCTACGGTTCGTGGTCGGTGCATCATCCACGGTTACGTAGTTAACTCGTTTGCGCCCAACAAGAAATTGTTGGGGTCGTAGAGCCAGTCAAGGGGGTCACATCTAGCTGTATGGAACGTAGGGAGGTCCTGAGCTATAGCACACTGACCTTTGAACACACCTGTGTGCACCTCCAACTGCAGTAACGGCATAATGCCGACCAGCAATAGGCTCATTCCAAAGTAAAGTACGGGACATTCGTACACAATTTTGAACTTTGATTGCCTGTACAATGTTATCCACAGCACATATGTGCTCAAAATTGTGCTTGGATAAAACTTTCGAATATCAGCTTTGATTTCGCGAAGCTTATGGCGGGACTTAGTCACATTTGAGAAAACGCCAGCTTGTCCAATTAAGGTAAAGTACGGATTCGTACGAAATGGTATTTTTTAATTTATGATTTCAATTCTAAAATTTAGCGAATTGTGCGCAAGTACGGTGTTGAGTTGATGTTTGGGATAAAGCTGTATTATTAAGCTTAAATAAAAATATAAATATAAGACGAATTGCTGCATTGCTAATTTTTTACAGTGTGGTTTGTGTGGTAAAGTATGGGACATTGCTAAGTAAAGTACGGGACCTGTACGAATTTTATGGTCAAAATGGTCTCTTACACTTAACCTAACAGTAATTTCTGGATAATTAGTGATAATAAAGTGCAACTAAGTATTTCCAACCAAGATATGGATACAAAATGTGGGGCGGCCCACAAATTGACCCGAAGTCTTAGCATATGGGTGCCCTTGAGGAGTTGTATGTCATCTGTCTAATTTTTGATCTCTAATACTGTATATCTCGGTCATTTTTAGATGAAATTAAACCAAACCTGGTACGTATGAAGTCTGTCAAAAGTTTGGAAAGAATCTGAAGTTTAAGGAATCAAAGGTCACATATCAGACAGTCTGTCTGTTGGTACCGATAGTTTCAAAATTTTGATAAAAACCGAAATAAGTCCGCCAATCATTGATGAAATATAACCAAACTTGGTATGTAGTCTGTAAAAAGTTTAGAATTTCTTTCAATTTTTCTGAAAATGTATCAATTACTGTACTTACCGATCTTCTTATCTGCTAAAAAACTAAATTCTTTGAAATTTGTTGTAAAGTACGGGACTTTACATGCATAAACTCAAAGATTAGTTAACTGAGTAATGATTCTTAGTTCAAATACATACTTCTATGCTTCCCCCTACTATCACCCTAAAGCATTATAACACTCCTGCCCTCCAGGTTTCATATATTACATTAATACAGTGCACTAATGTAATCGCCATTATAATGGTAAAGTATGGGACAATTTTCAATTGGCCGTTATGATGTTTCTGAGGGAGTAGATTATGAAACTACCGGTAATTGTTTCTTAAGATGACGCAACACAAACGTGCTTTGCATTCCACTGGGTGATTGGGCTGAGTTAGACTACTTCTCTGTGTATAAATTAAAAATTTCACTATTTTTTGGTAAAGTATGGGACTTTACATGCATAAACCCAAGGATTTCTTGACTGAGGAATGATTCTCAGTTCAAATATAGACTCCTATTCTTACGGCCGACTATGACCTTAGAGTATTATAACACTCATGGCTTCACATATTACATTAATACAGTGCACTAATATAATCGCCATTTTGATGGTAAAGTATGGGACAATTTTCAATTGGCCGCCATGATATTTCTGAGGGAGTGAAGATGAAACTAATTGTTTTATACGATGACGCAACACAAACGTGCTTTGCATTCCACTGGGTGATTAGGCTGAGTTACATCTCTGTGAATAAACTAAAAATTTCACTATTTTAGGTAAAGTATGGGACATCACAAGATTAACTTTATCGATTTCATTACAGAGGAACGAAACACTGGTGAAATTAAATAAAACCAAAAAAATTCGAAAATGGGTTTGTTTTTGATTTGGTACATGCTCAGAAATGTTAATTTATTGGTCATAGGAAGTGCCTACAGGAAACGAAACTTTTGCACACTTTTATTCACATTTTGTGCAGAGCAGGTGCATAATTTGTAATTCGACTATTTTTGATAAACCACCTGTGTTGATACAATTTTTAGCACTGAATTCATGAAGTACGATAAATTTTGACCTACAATAAGTATAAATTCAAAGCTACATCTCATTTTTAGAAATTAGTGGGGAGGTTGACCTTTTCATGGAATGAGCCAATACGGTAATTCCAACGTAAAGCATAGTCAGGCGTACTATGTCCCATTAGGGTTGACACCTGACCCACGCACTTATTTGGGGTCCTGTCATACCAGAGCACAACACTAGCTGGTATGCCCATATGAGATACCGCATGTGGCAGCGAAATCTACACCCCCGGAAACGACACCAACACCTCCAGCGTTAGGGTGCATGTTTGGAAGCGTGTCGAGGGGCGGAGCGTATACCAGGTGGAATGCAGGGAAAAGCTTATCACAGGTGGGATCGATGATCATCGTTTCCCCTGCTTGGCAGGTAGGGGGAACGGCGGGAGATTTTTAGCTTGACTCTTCTACGGTGCTTAATAATTTATTGGTCCAATGTGAGCCAATGGAATGTGGTAGAATGTTCCAGTGCGACTCCATGCTTAGGATTTCCTATATAAGGTGCCGTTTGCCCTTCGGTTATCACTACCTAACTAGCACACTTTAGTTAAACTTGTCATTCCTAACTATTAGTTATCTAATTGCTTTTATGTCAAGTTTAGTTTAAATTTCATCAACTCATTTGGTTACTTACGATAAAATATACTGCAAACTCAGAACACGTTCGTGGGGCCTTCGCGCAGGACGAGGCCCAGTTATGAGATACAAATTAAAATTGAGCGACTGTATCACAAAATCAGTATTTGAGAAATTTAACCATACCGACAATCAATCAAAGAAAGGGGGACAGTACGTGTTCAGCCCATTTAATCCTACCAACCAATACATAACCGCGACACCTACCACCTAAGGGGCGGAAGGGTAGCACAAACTTATTTCCAATCACACGTTCAATATGCGAAGCCATGTGGTTTATAGGAAATATCGAGAATTCGAGAAAATCGAGAATATGAGAAATAACTTGATCGAAATACCTGCTCATCCCAGTATCCGTCCGTAGTCACCAGACAGCTGCGGTTTATTCCCGTAGAACAGTAGAATTCCCGCAGCTTCCGACCCAATTCGACAACGAATTCGCCTCACACTTTCGCGTGGCAGAGAACGTAATCCGGTACGATACACGTCTGCCCGACTTTCAACAATTTCCCCCAGGCTATCCCAGGATCCGGCTGTCCGGGCCACCGCTAAACCCAAATCGCAATCCTCGTCGATTCGTCCAGTCGTCGACGTAAGTCAGACTCTTCCCACCGCACTCCAAGGTGGGTGGCCTGAGTGAGGCATGAGGAACTTGGCGGTGGCCCACATTACGATCCGACCGACCGCCGCATTCCCAGTGTAGTAAATAGAATCTTACTGACAAGCAAGCAATTCCGTAGTATTTATTCCTCAGTTAATCGCATCTTGATGCCACTCGGCTGCTCGGGTCCAGATACACCGGACTGTCGGAAGCTGTTTAGATAAATAAGTTGTTTAGATGGCCTTGCCAACGACCAACGACCTGAAGACGGTAACTCTGTACCACTGTAACAGTTAACAGTACCAGTACCATACTGTAATCCTGTAGTCTCCTAGCAACCAGCTGATGCCAAGCCTAATCATTTTTGGGTAGATTAATTTTTTATAACTGTAAGACAGTTACACAGATGCTGCACGAAGACCCCACGCAAATTCAACTTGGAAAATTCCTAACTTTGCCCAGATTACATGTGTACCAAGTTTGGTTAAATTTCATTAACATTTGGCTGAGTTATTAACGTTTAAAATTGGATACAACAGAACAACAGATCGACATAACAACAGAGCAACAGACACACCGATTGAGTTAGTGGTACCTGTATGCTAAGCTCGCTTACTTTCGTCGCTCGCCCCACATGTAGCTTTTAGCGTATCTATCTTGAACAGCCGGCGTTAGAGGATGGCTGCCTAAATCTTTAGGCCACAGCAACGCAAGGGGGAGGAATGCCCACATCGCATAAGGGAACCATTTGCCCATGCCCATTTGAAACATGACTCGACAGCCTGAGAGAGCCCATGCCAGAGGAGGTAAGACTTTGCTTGACGCCCTTGCCCAGGCCTGGATTAAGGGGGGGGGGCTGTGTGGGCTGCAGCCCACGGCCCAAGCGACTGAACCGGCCCTTTCAAATTGAGCTTTCCATTGTAATTGTTCTGTGCCTATAAGAGTCCCATGAAATATTAATCAATTCATAAGTCAAATTATCCAAAATCATGTTTGTACTATAATTCCTGAGTAAATTTCCCCCAGCCCATAACCAAATATTTCCATACCCCACTGTTTCCACAATAGGAATTATGCCTCCCAGGCCACACTATACTGCCAAAGCAGGATAGGGCTATCAACCTGGACATATTAATTGGAAGCCAGCAGTCCCATTACCTACAGGCTATTTACTCCACCTAACTAATGCTTTAGGGCAAGCTTGTAGCACAGGTGATGTGAGCACATGACCAATCGTGAAACACATACCACACCTTTACTATAATAAACAGAACAGACAGACAGGAGGCTCTAAGCAAATGGCAGGGAAGACCCCCTGTACATTGACACCAGGCTAGTGGCTTACCAAAACATGCTGTGATTGGTGTATTTGTTGAGATATTGGATTTCTTCTATGAGTCATGAATCACTGACTCTGGACTGGATCTAATAAATTGCAGGTAATGTGTTACGTGATATTTATTGGTTGGCTATACCTCTACACGAAGTTCTTACTTCTTATCCTGTTGTAAAGTTATATATATTTAAGCTTCAGCTTATGACAAATAAATAAAATAATAGTGTTAGTTTTTGTTACATTATATTAACGCTACCGTGACTTATCAGCGTTAATTATTATTATTGACACACTTAAATTAACAAACATAATAATTTCGTTAAAATTATTATTATTAAAATAAATTATCGTTTATTGTTTTGGTTAGAAAAGCTCAAGCTCGCCACTGTAATCTGCTCCATTCCGCTAATTATTAAATCTAATTGATATGATATGATATGATATGGTCTGTTAGATCAGCAATCAGTAGATAACACCATCACTGTAACCTGCTCCATTCCCTTAAATTACGAAAGGGAAATCTAGTTTCGTTATTTGTTTATTGTTTTGGTTATTGATTGTGAGATAGTTTTACTTAGCTGTACTTATATTGGTTATTGATAAAACTATGGTGATTTAAATTATTAGACAATTATAGAATTATCTCTACAATAATCAGATAATGGGAACATTTGTAAAGAACATTTCGAAGAAGGGTATTGGTGGTGCAGAAAAGATGCGAGCCAAAAAAGCTAAAGAGAAAAGAGAGAGTGTTTTGTTATCATCTGTGCCCAAGCTACGAACATATTTTACACCTATATCAGACCAAATAGACAAAACTTCGGATGAAACAGTAGAGCCTACCATTCCCCCAGTTGAATTACCTGATGCAGTCAGTGATGCCCCAATGCAATGCACCTCTGGCACAGGTGACTGTTTTAATGCAGTAATGTAAACTTATCTGTAGCTGAAGAAATTGTTGATCCACTGTCAAATGCATCTGACGGCCAGGCCATTGCAAATCAATTTCATGGCTATGCTGGTGATGTTGAGCCATCTACTACTGATCTGTGTATAACTCCAGATGTTGGGACATGGAATGAGGTAGTTATTGTTCCTGGCATGATAGAATTTTGGGTTGGTGAAGGGAGCACACAATGCCAAAATATTGCTGGTGGTGACTTTTCTGCATCGAGCTATATTCACGCCAATGAGAAGTTTACCCGCTCTTGCACATTGTCATTGTTTGAACGCAAAATGGAAGGACAACGACCAACAACACGCGAATGGCTTTGCTACTCACCTTCTCAAGGCAAGGTTTATTGCTTTCCTTGTAAATTATTGTCTTCGGATCGGACCAATCAATTTGTTAACCCAGGATTCAACAATTGGAAACATGCAGCTGTGGTTGTTCGCAGGCATGAAAATTCCGAATGTCACCGAGATGCAATGATCGGTTTGGTGATTAGAAGAGACGCAAAAAGACGTGTGGATGCAGCACTGCTTAAGGAATTTGAAATCCAGAATAATTATTGGCAACAGGTACTTACTCGAGCTGTAAGTGTAATAAGAAAACTCACTGAACGTGGGTTGCCATTGCGTGGCAGTTATGAACATATAGGTTCAACTCAAAACGGTAATTTCTTAGGAATGATGGAGTTAGTGGCAGAGTATGATCCATTTCTTAAGGGGCATATTGATAAATATGCCGATCAAGGAAAGGGAAACGTTTCTTACTTGTCCAAAACTGTATACGAAGAACTTGTGGAGCTTATGGCACAAGCTGTTTTGGAGTATATAATCAATGAGATAAAGTTGGCAAAGTATTATTCAGTATCAGTGGATTCTACTCCTGATGTGGCTCACATTGACCAGCTCACATTCATAATACGATATGTGTTACCTGATGGCCCAGTCGAAAGATTTATTAAGTTTATTGACATTGGACAGCACACTGGAGAACATCTTGCAACAACTATAATGGGTTTACTGGAAGGATTTGGAAAGGAAATGAAATCAGCAACCACGATAACCAACCACCATAACAGAACTTCTAGCTAGGTGGAATGCTTTCATTATATTTTAACAGACGGACAGACAGACAAACCGACAGACACATATGCTTCTTTTTGTTCTCGTTTTGTTAAGCCATCTGTTCAATTATCTTTTACATCAAAACTCTTTTCTAGGTATGATGATGGTGATTGTCCAGATTCCGAATTATGTCCAAGCAAACAGTTTGAGGTGGAATCGTTCTTACCGATTATAGACCGTTTGATTTCCGATCTCAAGGTCCGCCTAAAGGCATACTTAAATCTCTCTGAAAAATTCGGTTTCCTAACAAACCTAGAAACTATGCCAGCTGCTGATATTTCCAGGTCCGCAAAGAAATTATTGGAATCTTATCCAGGTGACTTTGATGACAGTATTTCAAACGAATTGATCCATTTCTCCAAGTTTATCAGTTCTTCCTTTGCTAAAGAAACCATGAGCGAACTTAAAAGCAAGGACACTAATGCAAGTAAAGAACTTGTTATGTATCTTCTCATAACAAGGAATGGACTTGAATCGACATTTCCCAATGTTGAGATTTTACTCCGCATCTATTTAGCCCTCATGGTTACAGTCTGCGAGGGTGAGCGTTCCTTCTCTACGTTGAAACGAATCAAAAGTCAGCTGCGGAGCACAATGGGCCAGGAACGCCTGAACAGTCTGTCTATTCTGAATATCGAAAACTCTGTCTTGTCCCAGATCGATCTATCAAAAATAATAAGAGACTTTTCAAAACGGAAAGCACGGAAACCTCCAGTCTAATTTACCATATAATGTAACCTATATAATAATTATATTTGTTATATATTATATATTTTATAATATATATATATATTATATTATATAGATAGCCTCTGCTATATCAGTTCACAAAATATCTGCAATTTCACAAAAATTACAATTTATTTAAAATTATAATTTTAATTTAATAACAATTGATGCATCACTAACTAACAATTTGTATGTGCATGTATTTGTATATGTAACAATTTCCATATATCGTGACCAAAGAGCCAGAACAACACTCACCAAAAAATGTGGTTTCCAGAAAAATGTAAAAAACCTTGTCATTTCCCTCTATATGGATCCCGTCTCCTAATTTTTTCGACATAGGTCTGGGAAGATACATTGATACATTTTATAATAGTGGCTAGCATTCAAAATGAATTTTGTTAATGAAAAAAACTGTTTTTTTCGTTATTTTCCAAAGAGGCAAAACAACACACACTGAAATTTAACATCAACTCTAGTCTGTGTGTGTTGTTTTACCTCTAACGGTTTTCAACTTTTATGTTGTGAGGGTTCTTCTGGTTTTCCATATCTCCTAAACGGACTGACATACAAGTCTAGGATTTTACCATAAGATGTAGAACGCCATCTTGAGTATTTTTGGTAAAAAAATTTTTTTTTGAAAAATTGTGGTATATATGTGTTGTTCTGGCTTTATGGTCACGATATTATACAGTATATTAAAATTTTATTGTACGTTTTATGTATTGTAATTAGTATTTTATTAGTTAATAATTTACTGTAATATTAAACAATTCTGTGTCTTTCTTTCAGTTGTAGGTGATGGTGGTTTTTGCATTAATTTTTGAGTTTACTCCATTGCTGTAATTAGCACTCGGTTTCTTTATAGTAAATAATTAATAATAATTATATGTAAAATATTTAGTTTTTCATGTTATTTTTTACCCGTTGGAAAACGGCCCTTTTTATTACTCAGCCCACAGCCCTGATAACCTTAATCCGGCCCTGCCCTTGCCTGTAGATCAGGGGGAGGTGTGACACTGTCCTGGGACGCCACAAAGTGTAGGAGCAAAATACTTCAGATTCAGACAGAAACCCCTTGGTCAACCTGTATCGCTTACAGGTGCAAGCTTATGCTGTTTGTTAGTACGTGCAAGTACGCTAGGTGCAAATAGCACGCTCTATAATTTGGTGACTTTGCTGTACTAGCGGTACAGTACCGGTTAGCACTGTAGGCCTTGCAGTTTGACTGATCTGTCTGAGTCCAACGTATTTTCTCAGCTTTCTGCTACCAGCACGCATTTAGGCTAAAGGGCGGTTTACTAACATTCTACCACGCCCTTGCCACGTACTTATAGGTATTTGCTGTATACCACTGCAGCAACAAAGTTCTAGAATGAAATACATACCAGATCAGCTAGACGTATGGTAGTAAATTAACACCCTATTCTCTATTTTCACAATCAGAGTCTGGTATCAGTGCCTGTGCCAATCACGGGCGTAGTTATTAACACCGTAATTGCCCGGTTGAGTTGTGAATGAAGGAGGATAGAGCCCTTCTGATGTCAGTTTGTAAGTATTGCGCCTACATCGTGCGACTAGCTTATTCGAGTAGCTAGCGCCCGGTATTGTTATTTTGATTAAAATCACCAAAACCTAGTATAACAGCGATACACCAAAATTGTTTTATTCGTAACACACACACACACACACACACACGCGTCTTGAGATCTAAGTTTGGCTACGATAGGCTTATCAGTAAGAAATATTTATTATTTGAGGAGATATTTAATATTTTTTTACATAGGCATAGAGACACCCTTCTGACTACTATTTTCCTGTCGGCAGTATTGTTTTACGCTAGTGTCGTTGACCCGCTAATTCAATTCAAGTTAAGAGCCAGACTTGGTCTCGAATTGGAATCGATTTAATAGGGCCGCTACCGTTGACGTTGAAGGAAAATACGTATATAATGACACGAAGTGGGGCCTTCGCGCAGCACGTGACTTAAATTTAATTTAAGTACTAATTCGAAAGTATTACTGTATTAGGATATTATTGGAATGTGGTGTGGAATGTTAGGAATGTATATGAATCAGCAGTCCGGTAGAGGTTTACATATTTAAAAGAACTGCCGAAATATAAGTTATATGAGTATTATTTGTTATGATTTCTACCATTATATTCTTCCACGCAAAGTTCCTAGTCCTATAGGTCCAATCAAAACATTCTGTATATTGCCAATGGTTCAACGTAATCAAAGAGACGACGCTAGACACGCACGCAGCCAATCCCAGTGAAAAATGCACGCAAATAAGTAGTCATAAGTGATAATTCTAGAAAGGCTTTTCTGCGAATGTAGGCTATTGTGTAATTCATTTCAGTACCGGTCTGCCTAACTGTCTGCACCAGGTGTCTGCACCAGGTGTCTGCACCAGGTGTCTGCACCAGGTGTCTGCACCAGGTGTCTGCACTAGGTGTCTGCACCAGGTGTCTGCACCAGGTGTCTGCACCAGGTGTCTGCACCAGGTGTCTGCACCCACCAGGTGTCTGCACCAGGTGTCTGCACCAGGTGTCTGCACCAGGTGTCTGCACCAGGTGTCTGCACAGGTGTCTGCACCAGGTGTCTGCACCAGTTGTCTGCACCAGGTGTCTGCACCAGGTGTCTGCACCAGGTGTCTGCTTAACGTTTACACCCCAATTCCGCTTGGTTTATATCTTGATTATCAATAAAATAGTAACGTGAAATATTTATGGAGCGTATATTTGAGAATGTTGAAATAATGCGTTTAGTAGTGTGACCAGCGTCTTGAATTTCCGCTTACCTCTAGCGGCAGACTGGAGAAATGCAGATCGACCACCTTCCTCAGAAAGACGCAGCATGTGCTCTAGTACATATGCCAATATTCACTTTAAATAAATTAATATCAAGGAATTGGGGACAGTTATACATTTCGCCCTCTAGCGGCAGACTGGAGGACTCCAGACCGTTTACTGCCCACCAAAGACTCAGGCCGACTTCTACTACATATCTGCTACGTTTCAGCTTGAACGGATCATAAATAACGAGATGGGAGAAAGATTTCACTTTCAAACATTTCGCCCTCTAGCGGCAGACTGAAGAACTGCACACGGATTAGCCTTCAATTCAATTCAATTCAATTCCTTCTTTCAAAGTCACAGCTAATGGTCTAGTACATATCTGCCAAATTTCAGCTTAAACGGATTAAAAGCAAAGAAATGGGAGTGCATTTAATGTTTAGACATGTGGCCCTCTAGCGGGAGACCATTGCACTGATGGTGTCTGAAAGTCTCTCAAAAATCTCAAC
>JAUCBJ010002068.1:0-32369 GCA_032718475.1 Nemertoderma westbladi | reverse complement strand
AATAACTAAAACTGGCTCCGCTATATTTTCAAGTATATTAATTTAGAACTATTTAAAAAAATGTAATAATAATATGTAATGTAATATAATAAATGTAATAATTATAAAAATAATAGAACATGTTGACGAATATACAGGGTGTTCCACAAAATTTGACACGTTTTTGTTTTTTAAAAACTTTGCGCGATCTCAACCGAATTTCCTAGTTTTTGTGGCAATTTGAAGCCAAAAGATTAACTTAAACTTTGGTTTGGGTATGGAATATTGCAAGATGGCGCACCACCCCACTGGGGCTTATTGGAGAGTTTCTAAACGAAAACTTTGGGGACGATGAATCGGATTACTTCGCTAATTGCTTCAAGGAGATGCGCAGCAGACAGGATCACGTCCAGCATATTGGAGGAGGACATATTGAAGTTTATTAGTAGTAAATTATTATAATTAAATAAATTAAATTAGTATAAAGTAGTAGTAAACTCATTATAAACTTACCCAATCTTAAACTATTTTAGCCCACTACCTATATCATATATGTTTCATTATTTCACTAATATGTGCAGTTTTATACCTTTATATTTACAGTAAATTTAAGTGGATAATCAAACTCTTGTTTTACATAGCAACTAAGTTTCAATAGCAACTAAAACATGCTATACCCAAACCAAAGTTTATCTTTTGGCTTCCGATTGCCACCAAAACTAGAAAATTAGGTTAAGATTGCGCAAAGTTATTAAAAAACAAAAACGTGTCAAATTTTGTGGAACACCCTGTATATATACTAGGTAGTATAAAAAATAACTTATATTAGGCAATTTCGTATATTAGGTAACTGCAACAAGAAATAGTTGATAAATGTTATTTATGGTAACCAAGACAGCGTGAGAGATAAATAAATATGTGGATTACGGCTCTTCCATAGACCAGCGTTGAGTAATCCAGAAATTTAACAATAAATAATTATAATTTAGCGGAAAGAGCAACTGTTTTAGCGACAATTATATAAAATTAATAGAAAACGTAAAATAATAACAAGAACAATCCCACATGTTCTAGA
Organism: Nemertoderma westbladi; assembly: GCA_032718475.1. Classification (NCBI taxonomy): domain Eukaryota; kingdom Metazoa; phylum Xenacoelomorpha; order Nemertodermatida; family Nemertodermatidae; genus Nemertoderma; species Nemertoderma westbladi. The sequence continues at coordinate 31,315 of JAUCBJ010002068.1, read as the reverse complement.
ACATCAGTATAATTAAAGTTGTTTTACCTTTAGTAAGCGGGTAGCTAGTCGGTGTTCTGGTACATTGCTGTCAGCTATAAGTTGGAGAACGTTTGATAAAACCAACTGAACCGCCGATCTGAAATAATTATTATTTATTTATATTTTAGTAATTTGTTTTTTATTTTCCGTATTTTTTATTAGTATATTATTATAGCTATTAACTTATTGTTAGTTCAGAGTTAATAGGAATTTGCGTTAAGGGTCGAGAGAATATTGAAAAAAAAATGTTCTACTTTTTTTCCCATATAATGCGTAATTTTATTCTTAAATTGGTACTTTTTTGTTGCTCAATTCTATAATAAAACCTAGCGAAACACTGCAGTACAGTAGTGCTACCAAATAAATTGAACTGCACTATTTAGTGTTCTCGAATATTTATTACGTAACTAGAGAGCCGCTTAACAACATAAACCAATATTGGATATTGAGTTCCGTTTCGGAGTTCGCCTTGTAGACGATAAAGTGGCAATAACTTTTTCGAGTGTGTCAATGGATTTTGGTCAAATTACTTGCAAACCTTTTCTACGTCGTTGCTCTTTAAACACATTTAATAAAATTTAAGAAAGTCCACAAAAATATTTTATTTTACTTTTTTCGCCGGGAAAAAAGCGAAAATTTCTCTCCCAAATTTTGGGGTATATTCGAGCGAAAAAGTTAAAATTTAAGAATAAAAATATTTATCCAATCAATATTCAAGAAGTTTTTTCTGTTGATTTCGCATTATTTATTCTAGAACAGTAATTATGTTGGTAATTATTAATAAATTTGGTATTAAAATGTTTTGTTGTAGTATGTTTTGCTCCAGTAGCTAGTTTAATCAAATTGTCGGTCTGATTATTTGATTAATTAACGTTCTGGAATTTCATCAGTTGACATCATTTATAGTCTGTCGAATCGACAAAAACTAATTTTCACCGTAGGCATAGTGATCGGAATCATTAATATGTTGTAAAAAGAGTTTGGGAGGTCGTATGAAGATTAAAATAGTCTCATTGGAACTGCAATCGTCGGCTTACTGTTAGTGAATTAAAAAAATATTTTTTAGAATTATTTCAGTATGACACATTGTCAAAAATTTACTTTTCACCTTATGCCTATAGTGATTGGAAGTTATTATATGAAATATAAAAAATCATTTCATATTACATCCGTAACACATACTACATATTACAAAAAACATCTTGTTCCAGAATTTAAAGATTGGGTTTGTTTACTTAAAGTTCTGCCAGAAACAAGGTAAGTGAAAATGGTGCCTAAAAAATGCTACCAAAATTTTTTTCTAGCTAATAAATAGGAATATTGATAGTAGACCTGCCTAACTATAGCCAACAAACAAACACGAGAAAAAAACGACAGTCTGGGGCTGCCATATTGAGGTGATTTTTGTTTGTGTAAAGTCAGATTACAGTGGGCATGTCCTGTAACCCTAACACTAAGTCATAATCCAAATTATTTAGAAGTTAATTATATTTAATAAAATTGGTAATTATAATAACCCTATTTCGGACGGGGGAGGGGGGGGGGGGTAGGGGATTCCTTTTTTTGCTGCGCTGCAGCACCAAAAGCACTAGGCGTAGGGCAGCGAAATGTCTTGACTTTTCTTAAAATTTTATCCTCTTTCCCCAAATATTATAAATTGGGTGTCAAGGGACGAAAAATACAAGTAGCCAGCACTTTCATATTTTGTAATAGTTTCTCAATTATTATCTTCCACCTTAATTTTAGGTTTTCGAATGTTCTTAATTCAAGAAAAATACTTATATATACATACACTGCCACAGTGTAACATTTACTGTTGAACTTACTTGCACTTTTCATTTCAAAATTTCATCGAAAAATGCACTTTGTGGAATCCTGAACAACTGGATATTTCTTCGAATGAAATTATCATTGCAAATAACCCCACAATGCTGCGAATTATCCTAAAATAATCAACTTATCAAATTGCGAAATTTTGAACTTACTTGCACTCTTCGAACCCAAACCCGGTCGAAAAACACCGATATTTTTTGTTAAAATCAATAATTTGCTCATACCAATTGCTAAAAACCTTGAAAACAGTAGTTTAGTGTTTCTATTTCATTGGGGAAATGAATTTGATAAAACTCGAAATTTTTTGATGACTAGCACTTTTGGTGCGCTGTTTTTGCACCCAAGAATGAAATTTTCTTCCAATTTTTTTTTCAAACCAGTTCGTACATAGCACATTAATTATATATACGCACAGCAAATTTGGTTGAATTTTGTGGATCCAGTACAAAGTTATTATAAGTTCAAAAATCGGTCCCCGAAATACCACCCCCCCCCCCCCCCCCCCTCCGGGCCCTGCGACCAACCAAGAAGTGAAGAATGTGAATGGACCAGTTACTGGTAGTTACCGGTACTTCGAACTATAAAAAGAAAGTAAATATTAGGAATAAAAAACAAAGCAGAAAAAGTAAAGAAACTATGACAACAGAAATTAATAAGACAACTGACAGTCAGACAGTGATATATTTTAATGTAATAGTAATACCTTGTTTAGTTGGCGGCCTAAAATCTGAAAATAATTGTACATATATTATAATTACCTTCCCAAATATCTCTTGTCTGTAATCGTATCTCGTTGACGCGAACATGGCGATATATTATTACTCGTTACCATAGTAACAAACCTAATAAAGCAATAATTAATATGATGATAGACCTACATCAGTATAAACAAACTTTATATGTTGATATCATTACTTATTCACTTGGATATATTGAGCAAGGATTTGAAATAGCGTGTTTCCCATTCAATAATTCAAATTACCGGCCCATCCATGTGCAGTATACCAGACTTTCTGCTATTATATTTCACTTTGCAGTTTACCCCCATGTGAAGAATACCACACCAGGTTTTTACTAAAACTACAGCTTTTAGAATGGCTGATTCTAACCAAAACAATAAGCGAATAAGTATCTATCTATACAGGTTATATGTCAGAGAAATAAGCGCTGTAAAACACTTAATAAGGATAAATTTGAAAAAATACAAATTCTTCCTATATAAAATTGCAGTAAAAATTCGACCAAAAAGTAAAAACCTGGCGCAATTAGATGTAGGTATATTAGTAAAAAGAGTAATAAAAAGAGTAAATTATAAAGATTATTTATTATAAAGAGTTATGGTCAAAAAATATACATGACATGCAAGATGGATAACCACATTAACATGGCAGCCTCACTGCCTCAGCATCAGCATGTAGTCAGTGAGTTGAGTGTACGATAATTACACTGGAGTTAACTTATATGGCCGAAAATATTAGTATCATACTTGTAGTATAGGCCTATTGGCATTGAATATTTATTGACTATAGGCCCTAAAGTAAATCACCAATAGCCATAAATAACTAACATTAACAGATTAACATCGCTAATGTTAACGTTACTGTCTGTAAATTTACAGTATTGTTAATAACTATGCATATTCTGATATTGGTAATTTAACCTAAGTTTATATGTAGCATTAGAGAGAATACGAATGTCTGCATATTTCAACAACAGGACAATGATATTACTGCACATATACCCTTACAGTAAAATTCCCAATGCTGCAATGTGCCAAACGTGCAGTTACAGCATTACTGCATTACAGCTAATCCGAGGAACCTAGTGACTTTAATATTAGTATGTATATGTAATGATGTAGTAGTATGCCTACCTCACCTAGTACCTTTATATTCAATTCGAATTCATAAGCAAAGCAGTAGATCCACAGTCATTTATAGAATAATATAAACTATCAAACGAAGTCACGATGTATCTGATTAGCGGCGCCATTGCAGCATTGTCTATGTTAATAATTTGCTTGTATCAGATCCATTTAAACTATACAATTCCCGAGCAATATCCAAACAGTCATAAAATATAAATAAATATAAATCTTAATAAAATAAAAAACACACCGTACCGGACCGGTACCACAATAATCAAACAAACACAAAACAAACTCAAAGGTTTATACTATACCACACTCGCACACTGCCACTTTCTACTGAGAAACCGGGCTTTTTTATTTCAAATTCTGAGTAATGCTGAATCAGGTAGCAATTATAACTGACCATTGGTTTTTGTAAGAATGACTGTAGCCAATAGGAAGCGAGAAGCTGCTCCATTTATGGGGTGTGTGTGAGGCAGGCTGGTGAATAAGAGTTAGCTGTCATTAGAACACCCCCCCCCCCCCCCCTCCCTCCCTACTACTCTCTATTTACAACAGGCAGCTGCCAATGCTATAGATAATCCTCCAATCCCAACTAACAGCTAGCTGCTCCATCTATTTGTAACGAGAGTCAGGCCGTCTTAATATTGGATTTCTCTGAGCTGCGCTACTGCAGCTAACTGTACCAGTGCAGCAGTGTGCAGTGTACTGTGCTATATATTGCAGCAGATGGTATGATATTACAGTCTCTCTGCTGCTCTCTGCAACGTCTGCTGTGTGTTCAGTACGGTACTGCAGTGCTGTTTCCCCTACTGCCCTAGCCCACACGTAACACCTGAACACGCCTACGCTTTTTGCTTGGGCCTACCCACTACCGTACCGTCTGACCGTACGTCGGTAGTTAGAATTTCTGAATTTTGGTGCCACCCTGTCTGCCTGTCACAGTAACATCACACAATCACGAGTACGGGGATTTCAGTAGGGAACACATGCCCGAAATGGCAGCACAGGCGCACTGCCATTTTTGAAAATTGCACTGCCATATTAGGCAGTTTTACCCAAAATTTTGTATAAAATGTCAATTTTTAAACACTTCCTGCTGGAAGGGCCCCATTTTTATTTCATTGGATGAAAATATGATATATATTGGAGGTAAATTCAAAATTCGGTAGAGTTTCATGGTTGGGTTTTCGAGATATTGGACATTATAAATTGCTAGTCCGAAACATGCACTGCTTAAAATGGCAGTGTTATTGACTACGTATTCACTACGATTACCTAAGTCCACATGGGAAGCTGTATGCAAACAACAGTGTGAAAAGACAATTAGTAGTAGCAGTAGCCATACAGCTACATCAGCTCTGTCTGTCTGTAAGTAAATGTGTGAAACTTAATCACTACAGCACTATCGGTATTCAGTCAGTCAGTCTGTAAGTTTTGATAGGAAATTACAATTTTTATCTACAGTATCACTGTATGTACTCTGCTGTACTGTAGAGAGTGACCCTGTAGATCCTTTGCAGTTTTAGCTATTCGCTACTCTATATCCTTTTGAGAGCAGTTTATTAATTTTATTAATTTATTTATTTCAGTATTTATACTGTACATATATAACCATCAACTGTCCATCAACTGCACCGGCATCATGTTCAGTTATATTGCACCGAACACGGCCACGACCTCGAATTAGTGATGTTAATTAGAAGATGAATTAGAAGAAGCGAATTAGAAGATGCCCTGCAAACAATGTATTGTTAAAAAGCTGTTATTAAAATGTTATTTAATGACATAGATAACATTATTTCAAATTGTTAGATTAATGATAAAAAAACTGTAAATTGGCCAAGAAATATGACGTTATATATTAACGTTATTATTTCGTTTTTAATAACATTAAAATAACAAAGCCAGGATGGTTACATATATCATTACTTTTATGTTATTCCTTATCATTATTATTGTATTTTTATTGACATTAAAATAACAACGGCATAATGTTTATTTAGATCGTTACTTTTATGTTATTTCTAAACATAAAAATATTGTTTGCTAAAAACGTAGCATTATACGTGCATTTAAACCCTTCTCTCATGTTTTACTCAAACTAATAATCCCCCTCCATTGCCGTTCTTTATATCGTTCTTTATAATTTCCAAACCCTTTATTGGATAATTAATTAATAATTTCCCTACGCATGTTGAAATGGTAGTGGCAGGCTACAATCTCTAACACAGTTTGATTGAATACAATTTTGTTGTAGGCAATTGTATGCAAATTAATAACAATTAAAACGTACAATATAAATTGAATTTTTTGTATAATGACCAGTCAGGAACAAATAATGAAATAAACAGAAAATCAAAGTAAAATATCACAGAATAAGTAAACAACAAATATATGGCTGTATGGCCCATTACGTAAATGGTTTTGATATTTCGGTTAAAGTTAATCACAGACTTAAAAAGAATATGTTTATGACGTAATAATAAGTAACAACAACGTAATGAATTGCATCAATTAAAATACTGTTGGCTAATACAGTTGGCTACGGAGGCACATTATTATATCCTACGGGTAAATAAAAAAAAAATCAGGTTACAGATTTATTTCTGGGAGAGTAATCAGTACTTATTTGAATCGATATCTCCCTGGAGAGGGATGATTTTGATTGCATCGCAAATCCTCCCTATCTGAACAAATCATATTTAAAAAATTAAATGTTTATTATAATTATAGCTGAGTGAGCTTCATTTATTAAACTGTAAAAATAAACCAATAGGCCTAGGCCCTACAAAAGTACAATCTAAAAACTGAAACAATAAATAGTTTGTAATAACAGTTAATGTGAAGTTTTCAAATCGAATCGAAAGTTTTGTAGTAATGCTGTCCTTGTGCCCTGCCCCAGCCCCTTCAACTGAAAACTGGGACCTCCCAATAATAAGAATTCCAATCTTTAGTCCTCGGCTGTTGAAATCCACCATCAGTACAGACAAATAAGTCAATCCTCCACCTGTCAGTGCTGGCCTGGTCCTGGCAGACTTGAATTCTGTAATTGGTAGGTCTAATGCAGTAATGTGTGAATCCAGTGGGTAAAGGCGAACTCCCATTCAGGTAGATATGTTTTATTTATGAGTTCAGGTTAAATAAATCACAAAACCAAAACTATAAAACCAAAAATATAAGCTACACTGTACAGTGCAGTAGGCCTGCAGTAAATACACTACTGTAATATAGATATAGGCCTTGCAGTACAGCAGTATAACAATACATATACACAATAAACATTGAATACAGGCATGCCAAAATGAGTATTGTACAACATACCATACTGTATACCATTTACATGTGGAAAATTCCTCCATTACCGCGAATTTTAAAATTAGCCAATCATCAATCTCAGATTAGATAATAGAAGTGACAGCGTCTATCGCATAATGTTTATTTTATGTGACAAAATAACATTGTTCTGATATGTAACAAACCATGTTCTTAAAATGTTAGAACTAAACACTTATAAAACATTTTTGACTAATGTTTATGTTCTCACATTAAAATTACGTTTTTTTAACATCAACAGTTATCATTTATTTAATGTCTGACAAAGACATTATAGAGTAATGTTAAAATAACATATATTGAACATCTAAATATTCTATCAAACAAGGGAATAACATTTATCAACATTTATAACGAATTAATGATGTTTTTCTGACATTCCTTGAAAGTAAATTGTTTGCAGGGGTAGACGATGATTGCCCATCAACTGCATTGGCATTGTGTTCAAGTAGATCGCTCTGTACTGGCGATTTATATTTCTGCCTATGGCTTAAGCAATACCATGGCCTCATTTCTCTGGCGTCATACATGGTTACTATTGGGAATCCGAGACACATAGTATGCACCCACTGCTGCCATGTCCCATTATTATCCCCACACCCCAGAACTATGTCCGCCATATCACCGACTGTGTTGAAAAACCGGCAACACAAATGGCACCTATTTGAGGGATTGAATATACGTGCCCGGCGATTGCTGTGAGATTGAATCAACGCCGATTCTGGCGTTTTTGATGGAGTTATAACTGGTGGTGTTGGTTGGTGTAGGATTATTGCTATATAAATTTACATTAATATGGAGAACTTCAACTTGGTCGTCCCCCTGAGCACTTGTTGAAGGCATTGCTTCGGGTGTTTGCGTATCCCGTGTGTGAAGGGTGGGCTCTCTCTCTGACCTAGATGCAACTGAAATAAAGGTCTTCAGTGCATCTGCTTGCGTCTCAAACATAGTGTTATTAATAACATACATGTTAATCGCACTTAGAATTGAGTGGGGTTCTGAGTTGGAATCAATTGTTGTCTTTGTAGATGATTTGACCAGTTACTGGTAGCTTATATATTTTTTTTATTTTCCAGGTATGATAAAAAAAGCAAATCAGTTCCAGTGTGAGTTAATCTAACTCATTTGCCTACTCAACTAACGTGCCCTTTCGTTTATGATTATAGTGCTAGAACATGAATTCGGTTTTTCTATATATTTAAGGTCTGTTGTTTTCTGACGTATTTTTCTTCCACCTCCACTACTATCAACCATATTCCCCCCACTACCACTCGCCACAATCGTATCACCTCCACCACCACCTGCCACAATCCGACCACTACCACTCACCACAATCCCATCACTACCACTTGCCACAATCCCCCCACTACAACCTGCCACAATCCCTCCACAACCACTCGCCAAAAACCCTTCATGATAACCTGCCACAATCCCATCACTACCACCCGCCACAAACCCATCACTACCACTTGCCACAATCCCACACTACAACCTGCCACAATCCCCCCCACTACACTCGCCCAAAACCCATCATGACATACTGCCACAATCCCATCTCTAACACCTGCCACAATCCCATCACTACCACCTGCCACAATCCCATCACTATCACCTGCCACAATCCCATCACTAGCACCTGCCACAATCCCTTCACCTCCATTATAACCCACCACAATCACTTCAACTCCACTACAAACATACACAATTCCATAACCTCCAGCATTACCTGCCACAATCCTGTCCCCTAGACCATTCACCATTACTGGCCACAATCCCTTCAGCTCCACTACCACCCGCCACAATCCCTCCAACACCAGCATCAGCATTCCCCTCAATTCTTTCACATCCTCTATACAGTTCGGAGAATGTCCACAGGCAGACAGGCGGTCATGATTCCCCAACACCAATGTATCATTGCATTGCTACTTTCACTTGAGCCTTCTACCTCTGGCTGCCAGTCATTGGATATCATTAAAAATTAGAAGTGCTTATTCATCATCTTCCATCGTAAGAATATAATAAATAAAAAAAGAAGATATAATAATACAATAGTCACAAAAATAGTAACACACTGACATTCATGATACTATAAATCAAAATATAGGACTTCTTGCAATAATATACTTATGTTACTTATATATTATAGGTATATTACCTATGTAAATACTAGTGGAAGCAGCAGCCATATCAAATGATCTGAAGGTAACCCAAGTAATTGGCCTCCTATTGGCTGAAAACGTAAGGTCATCCTAATAAAGTTAACAGAAAATATGGACTGATGGAGGCCTGTTTTGCACTGCCATTTTAGGCAGTGCATGTTTTGGACTAACAATTTTTAATGTGAAATATCTCTGAAACCCAACCATGAAACTCTACCGAATTTTGAATTTACCTCCAATATATATCATATTTTCATCCAATTAAATAAAAATGGGGCCCTTCCAGCAGGAAGTGTATACAAATTGACATTTTATACAAAATTTAGAGTAAAACTGCCTAATATGGCAGTGCAATTTTCAAAAATGGCAGTGCGCCTGTGCTGCCATTTCGGGCATGTGTTCCCTACTGGATTTTGTTTATCTGTTTATGTTAGGCTATTATTAGGCCTTCAGCCTGACAGCCTATGCCTGTATGCTACCGGCTGACCGGTACCAAACCCCATTTGTACTCTGTACACTCAGACACTGTAAGCCTGTACTAGACTAGTACTACTACTACTTTAGCCTACTTGTACTAATGGCCGACTTTATGCATTTTTGAGAGAAAATATAAATGCATCCCTCCCAGTCTCCGTGGAAGGAAAAGTTTCTTCTAGACGCGTGCCTTATCAATAAAATTTTATACAATTATCTGATTATGAGGATTGGCACAGCGTTAACACGAAACTAAGCGAAGCTAACTCCTCCCCAGTGTGCCGATCCATCAAAGCGTGTCTGACCTCCGATAGCCCATAAATTATATTGGAGAAATCCCTCTCCTGCTCTCAACACTGACAAACGCTGTAATCATCAGGAGAGTAGCCTTCAAAAGAGTCGTTATGTCACATATTTAGATATTTGACCACAATAACCCTTTGTTTGCTTGCAAACGATCACGGCATATAACGGGATCTACAGATCTACTCCAACGCGGATAACCATCATTCGCAGTTCCCACGAACTTTCAACTGAAAAGGGTCTGTACAAGTACAACCGCACACCACGTGAAAAAAGTATCTAACAAAATGTCTGTATGTGGGTCGCCACTCGCCACCCACATACAGACATTTTGTTAGATACTTTGTTCACGTGGTTCTCGAGGACTGGAGGATGGGGAACACGTCACCCTCAAATTCAAACTGTACAACTCGCTGAGAGACTCATTTATCGACAATCCCACTTCTATTGACTCTCTGGCCGACCTACATGATCCCCCGAACGCCCCATGTTATGTATCTCACTCAACTATTCCAGACAAGAAAGACACTTATTAATGAGCAACGGCAGGCTAACCCTTATCTATTAACATACCGGTATTATATTATATATTAGTAACACCATCTATTTATTGTTATAAATTAAACACATACATTACTTTCGAGTAGACATAGTATTATATCTTTATTATAGAGTATTATTATTATTACCGCTATATTATAAGTATAACGAGTATAGTCTGGCAGTACAGTACAGTAATTTATAGGTCATTCAAGCGATATAAGCTAACATCCGTTTTATACATTCAGCCACTATATATAGGCCTATTTGGTTTAAATAGCCTACAAAATTTTTCGATCGGACTACTACTACAGTACCGGTACTACACTACTAAAGTATTATTTTTATGCAAAGTGCTCAATTTACTTAATTTGTAATTCATTCATAAACATATTTGTACATTTCTTTGTATTTCTTTGTGCTATTATTTTATTATTATGTGAGATGTCGTGTCGATAATATACATCATATACTATACATACATAGGCTGGTCAACTGGTTTCCCCCTGATGCCCTGGTATGCTTTAGGTTTATGAACTATGCAATATGCATTCGTCATACTGTCTGACCTGACTGTCATAGTGCAGTACCTATAGTGTTAGTTGGTTAGTGTGGGGCGAGCCACGAAGTCCAGGTGAGCCTTAGAGCATAGCAGTACAATTAGTGAGCCGTCCGTCGTCGTCGTTGGAAATGTTTGAACGCTAATAAGTCTGCCAATCACGGGTGAAATGGAACCTAACTTGGTACACATGTAGTCTATCAAAAGGTTAAAAATTATACAGAGAAATAGACTTATGTAGTTCATCTATCTGCCGCTAGGGGGCGAATTTACAGAAACATAGAAGTAGCTGTAATTATAGAATCAAAGATCAGATTCATCTGAAATTTGGTGAGAGTGACCTATGAGCATTGCTGAATTAGAAATTCTACTGTAGTACAGACTTTTACAGTTACTCCGTCTGCCGCTAGGGGGCGAATTGAACGGCGCTGCCTATGACTGTGCCTTGTGCTGCGCGAAGGCCCCATGAACATGTAATTCTTCGTTAGGCCTATACTAATTAGGCTGATCATATCCGACTGACTGACCTCTCAGCAGCTCAGCCTAACGGCTCAGGACTTAAAGCGATCGATGAACGACGAACGTGTGAGAATGAATCCGTATGGCTAAATAAATTACAGTATTATTTAGGCCTTGCAGGACCTATTTTGCGGACGCGTCAAAATTATAGAAAGCATTGTGCAGTCTATGAGGAGAGCCCCAACCCACGTGGACGCGTCAAAGCCAATTGTGTATCATATAAACTACAGAGCAGGGCTTGTAGTATTTCCGCAGTCTTGTTGCTGGACTGCTACGCTGAGTTAATATCAATGGATAAACAAGAAGAAAGTTACAGTGCTGGTACATCAACATTGATTATTATATGTCAAGAAGTTACTTGCGTATAGGGCCTAAAGATATTGGATTGAAGCAGAGAAGGTATGGGAGACTATTATAACAAAACACCTTATCATGATTAAATCATGATTATTATTGTTATAATATTTTAATAATATCAATTATTATAGTTTCGAGATTAATATTTAAAAATCCAGCTCTCCCTCTTATTGATGTTGACGCGTCCACGTTGGTTGGGGCTCCCCCTACAGCGCCAGTGTTATTATTGCTATCAGTTTTACCTTATTACTGTATTATTTATTATATTACCGGTACTGTTATTAGTGTTTGGGCCCTATTTATGTTAGGCCTAGTTGATATATCGGAGACTGTACCTACCGTATTAAATATATGTTGCTCAATATTTATCTCTCATGGTTGCTGATGAACTGAAGAAGATATCTGCGCATCTCTCTTTCTATACCGGTGCGTGTCTGTTGGGGGTCGGTGGTGGCCCCAATAATATTGCTGGACAGGGAGAGGTGCCGCTGTGGTCGTAATACCCTAAAGAACGAGGCCTAATAGATACAGTGTAGCAGAAAATATTGATAATAACTCATTGCGAAACGGGGGCCAATTGCTCAGAGTTCGTTTCTGCATAGCTGCATGCATAGGCCTATCTCTTATAAGGTACCGGTACACGGTACCACTCTCAGACTCCCAACCGGGTAACTGTTTTAACTTCTACTCGCAGTAGAATAATCTACCTTCCTTTCCTCGTTTCCTAAAATTATAAAAGAAATGCCCCTCACAGATAATACCAACACAACCACCCCATAACTACCGCCACTAAACGAATTCCACAATGCCGTCCCCCCACAACCACAGTAACAGATCCGCCCCGCACACAATGAAACCTCTAGACTTATACGGCACTCTATCCCTGGCCAAGGAGTGCAGCGTGGAGGAGATAAAGAAAGCCTACAGACGCCTGGCCCTGCAGTACCACCCGGATAAAAACCCCGGTAACGCGGCCGCTGTGGAACGCTTTAAAGAGATTAACCACGCCTATCACGTTCTGATAGACCCGACTAAACGTGAGATATTTGACGAGTACGGAACAATGGGGTTGTATATAGCAGAGCAGATAGGCGAGGAAAATGTTAAGGCTTACTTTATGCTGCAGAGTGGGTGGTGTAAAGCCTTGTTTATATTCTGCTGCTTGGTAAGCGGGTGTTGCTGTTGTTGTTTCTGTTGTCTTTGCTGTAACTTTTGCTGCGGTAAATATAAACCTAAGGATATGGATGATGTTGATAATCTCCAAGAGGATATTGTGGATGGTGAGGATGATGTTATTGTTGAGGAGCCGGTGACGTCGCAGCCTGCGACCTCATCGGAAGGTGTGCAGCAGGTGAACCTGTTGGACGAAACGTCCCCATTGGATCCTGCCTCCGCCACTAAGTACACCGAACGCCCTTGAGAGTTTTAGCCAATCAGCGCCTCGCACATTGTAACAGCCAATCATTATCCAGCTCGGTTTAACAGTTTGTGTCTATTAATTTATTGATATTGATTGGCCTTTATAAATAATTAATGTTACAAACTGAAATTTAACTTGTATTTTTGGTTATTTTTAACTAAAAATACTGTAATTTAATCATTAAAACTAAAATTTATTAAAAATTATAACTAAATTCCGAGAAAGAAATTAGTTTTATAGAAATGCGAAGCGGTTTTTCTTTTTAATTTCCTAAATACTTTTTTTCTTTGTTAAAATGTTACATGCCTTTTACAATGTCTTTTAAATTAGTAAAATTATTCATTTTTACGAACAGCGGATAATTTCTCTCAATATCAATCAAATAATATTAAGTTCGCAGCAATGTACGTGTGTGTCTGTATGTGTGTCTGTATGTGTGTCTGTATGTGTGTCTGTATGTGTGTCTGTATGTGTGTCTGTATGTGTGTCTGTATGTGTGTCTGTATGTGTTTCTGTACGTGTGTCTGTATGTGTGTCTGTATGTCTGTCTGTATGTGTTTCTGTACGTGTGTCTGTATGTGTGTCTGTATGTCTGTCTGTATGTGTTTCTGTATGTGTGTCTGTATGTGTGTCTGTATGTAATCCTATGACAGTTCGATTTCTATTAATTATTTTTATGCTGTAAATTTGAATTAGATTTGGGCCTGACGCGTATTCGGTTACTGAATATTCAAAAAATAATTATAAGAAAGTTTTAGAATACGGGTAATTTATGATGTGAAAAGTTTAGAATCGATTTAATTGTTAATTACATAACATAATTCGGCTGAATTCAATTGAATATTACGTTCATATCTAAATTATTTAATATATACCGTATTTTTGTAGTAGTTTAAGCCTATTAAGTCAATTATCCACAGTGGAACCCAGACTAGTTTTATTATATATATATATAGCGTTCAAAATGGATTCCCATCTCGAAAACTTGGGATCCCGGAGCAAAAATGTAATGCCGATTTCTTTGGAAAGGGATCCCGGAGTATAGATTGTGTCTAGTATATTATTATTATTAATTATATCAAAACCCAATTATTAAAACATCCAGCAATCAACTATAAATCGAATTTTATCTTTACAAATAATTTCAGAAGTTGAAATAAAGTTATATATATAAGTAGCAGTTACCGGTTATACATTTTTAGTAAACCCTTCTGTATTCAACTAACTTTCATTTCAATTACTTAATAAATGTAAGAAATATACAATGAAATTTAACTTTTGCCATTAAATAAACAAAGTTTGAACTTCAGTGATAAAATTAATTAATTAAGTTTGGGTTTCTATCTATCTTTTGGTAAACCGGTACGGGTGCTAGTCTAACACAGAATCATTTAATTAATAAATTACATATAATATTATTAGACTAAATTTGTTATAACTAAGTATTTTAAAGCTGTATCGGATGATACATTTACATTATTGTGTGAAAAGTATACCCCGAACGAGCGCAACGAGGGAGATTTACATAAATATTCAGGTGTCTTTAACGCTGTATAGAGCCCTTTATTACACAATGGTGTAAGAATTTTGTTACATTGTGTCAACTTATCGGCGTTCTGAATTAATTATTAGCTTTAAATAATATTGTATAATGTTTAGGAATATTAATGAAATTGATATCCTTTTTATGCAATTAATTGCAGTTTCTGTAACAACTGTACTGTAAATAATATTTAACTAAGCCTGTAATGGCTGTCAATTTAGAATACTCAATACGTGTTCTAGAATTTTATCGTTAACTAAGTTAGTGATTACGTTTGCTGGGTTACGAGGATATCGCAGAACGCTGATAAGTTATCTTAATGTAACACAATTAATTAAAGTATGGATTATACTATAAATATTACGAGTAAATGTATTTTTTTTAACCAATTATATAGTTGTTATTGATTTTAGTATCTGTTCCACGCTCCGTACTTGTCATGTAATATTATATAACTCCTATGATAGGACAACCCCTCCCCCCCCAAATAAAGTTATATACAGTACCGGTATATAATGGTAGAATCCCCGCTTGCGTTCCATCTATATAAGTATAACACCGCTAATTCGGGTACAGGAACCTAATTGTTCCACCTTAAATGAATCTTGAGATAGTTTCACCTCCCTCCTCCTTCCTGGGTGAGTCAGAGTTTATATTTTTACTTTCAATGTTTAGCTACAAGCGTGATATTGCACCAGTGAACCTATCTCAGTTTCAATTTTCTTGCGATCTCTTTTGGGTGGGGGGTGGGGATGTCACTGAATTACGACGCTATATTCCAGGACATGGTGTATATTTATTTGGCTCTGATATGTATTTCTAGTAATTTTTCCCTAGAAAGTTTTATTTGGCCGCTTAAGTTGCTGTTAATCCTCCACCATTTGCACTCGATATTTCCCTCTTACAATTATTTATTTTAAGCTAGACTCTATTAGTATGTGCAGTGGAGTGGAATCCATTAATAATGTATCATTATGAATGAAAAAACGATGGTTATATTGTAATACATGGAATGTGTCATTAAATTTTCGCGCCAATCTGTATTTGGTACCGGTATAAATTATTTAAATTATTCTTGAAACTTCTTTGGGATAACTTTGGTATTTGGCATGTCTATCGTTGTTTGTTATTTCATCTTTGCAACGAAACTAAATATATTAAAATAAATACTTGCTTAATCGAGATTTAAGATGCTCAAATCACACCCAGGTAAAACTCACTTATATGGGAAAACTCACTTGTACTGCAGTATGATACTGTAAGCCAGGGTAGGCCTACAATAAACAAAACTTAAGGTCACACAGGTTACTGGTATTTTAGGAAAAATTAAGCCGGGGATAATAAACCCGCCCCCATCTATGGGGTTGTGTCGTCTGTCCTCAGGTAGGCGTAAACCCCCCCCCCCCCCCCCCCAAGCTTGACACTAGAACAAAATCGCCTCCGCTTTGCAGGACATTGCTTTCGCCGTGAGGACCAGCCAGTGCATAATCTTGTACTTTGGCAGCCTCATGGAGTGATTAAGCATGGTGGACAGCCCATGACTTTCTTGAGACGCATCTTAAAGGACACTGGCCTTGAAGATTCGGATGATCTAGCAAATGTCATGTGTGATAGGGAGTTGTGGTGGTGCAATTTTGTCGATAAGCCGGCACAGCATTCTTAAACATGCAGCTGCAATGCAGCATGCCGATCCTAGTAGTAGTAGGCGTACACATCTATTGCTTATATGTTGTTGTTAATTTTCGCATATCGTTACGGAGCTAAAATTATTTTTTTATAATTTTAAATAAATATTCTATAAATGTTGTATAATACCAGTTCTTCCGATAATTATACTCATATCTTAGAAATTGCTCTGATACGGGATTCTATTTATTAAAACAAAATAAAGTTACACAGATTTAGTCGTCCTATCTGTTAGGATCACCCTTGGACCTAAGAGGCCTTGAAGTAAGAGAGTAAGTAATGACGGTTTCTAATGGTAATCTGTCCGGACCGTAAGTGCAGAAAAGTCTACTGCTGTACCGTGGTACTGCAGTACTGTAGTACTCTGTAACCGGTATATCATGCCTACCGGTGTAATTGTGTTATCTAATATCTGATTGAATATATGTCGGACAGTCAGGAGTGATAAATTAATAGTCATTATTTCATGGTAGCAGAGCGTGGTTGTTCCTCAACAAAATGGCCGAATCAGCAGGTGTAGCAAGTTATAAAATACCCCCCAAAATGCGTGCAGATCTTTCCTATGACGACTGGAAAAAGGAAATAGAAATATGGCGTTTAGTAACTGATTTAAATAAAAAGAAACAAGGTCCGGTGTTGGCGTTATCAATGAGCGGAAAAGCGAGGGAAGCTACAGTGGATATACCAATTGCTGAATTAAGTGGTGAAGACGGACTAGAGAAAGTAATAACTAAGCTAGACGATTTATATTTAAAGGACAAGGAACTGTTGGCATTTTGTGCTTATGAGAATTTTGAGAAGTATATACGCCCAGTTGGGATAACCATGGAGGAATATCTGGTGGAATTTGATAATTTATATTCAAAAGTAAGGAAACATGGTATGGAGCTGCCAGATGGGGTGATTGCATTCAGACTTTTAAAGAGCGCTGGACTGTCACACACAGAAGAACAACTTGCAAGGACAACTGTCCCTGTTTTAAGTTTCAAAGGTATGCGAGACACCTTGAAGAAAATTTCAGGGAAGAGAAGTGAGGTTTCATCAGGATTAGGTGAGTTGGATATAAAGCAGGAAGCTTTAGTGTGTTCGGATGAAATAGGTGAAGATGAGGTATATTTTACTGATAGAGGATTTAAAGGTTACCAGCGTGGAGGAGGAGTTGGTAGGTTTAATTATCGAAGGCCGAATCAGTATTCCCGTGGTCAGTATAGTGGACATAGTGATCAGTTTGGTCGAGGTCAGTTTTCAGATCAGCTTGGCAGAGGTCGGGGTTCTTCATATCAGTTTGACCGAGGACAAAGTCGGGGTTCTGGTGCAGTAAGAAATCCCCTGGATCGATATGGTAATATAACTAAATGTTTAAGGTGTGGGAGTATTTATCACTATGCAGCTAATTGCTTTCAGAGGAGGATTGGAGTTGACGACAATGAAACCGCCCACTTCTGTGATGGTCAAGGGGAGACAGTCAGTGAGGAAGTTGATGTTCTTCTTACAAGTTACAGAGACATTTCAGGTATGTTTAATGAAGGGGATGATTTTGGTGAGAGTGATGATGTGTATGTTTTAACAGCTCAGACCAATGTGTATTTAGAAGACACTATTGGGTTAGCAATTCTGGACTCTGGCTGTACCAAATCAGTGTGTGGGCAGTTGTGGTATATGGCATATCTAGACAGTCTCAGCGATATTGAAAAATCTGAGGTTGTTGAAACTCCAAGTTGCACTTTATTTAGGTTTGGTGATGGGAAAAACGTGATATCTGACAAATGTGTGAAGATTCCTTGTCTAATTGGCAATAAGCGGGTTCATGTCCAAGCATCAGTGGTATCATGCAATATTCCTCTATTACTCTCTAAACATTCATTAGCTAAGGCAAATGCAGCTCTTGATTTTAGAAAGAATGAAGTAATAATGTTTGGACAAAAGATTCCAACTGTTGATAATATTGCAGGGCATTTTTGCATATCTATTGCATTAGTAAAGGAAGTTCACATTTCGTGTGAAATAAAGTCAACTGATGAAATGAAGAAAGTAGCTATAAAGTTGCACCGCCAGTTTGCACATGCACCAGCAGATAAATTAGTTCGTTTAATTAAGGGGACTGGAAGTGTTCCAGAAGGGCTAGCAAATCAGTTAGAAGAAATTCAAAAAATTTGTGACATATGTCGCAGATTTAACAAGCCACCGCCTAGGCCTGTTGTTGGTCTACCAATAAGTAATGAGTTCAATGACACTATTGCATTAGATCTGAAGTTTATTAATAACAATATTATTCTACATTTGGTAGACACATTTACTCGTTATCGTTCTGCCTGTGTGCTTTGGAGTAAACAGTCTCACAAAGTAATTCAAGGAATTTTTAAATCGTGGATAATTACATTTGGCCATCCTCGGAAATTTCTTGTAGATAATGGAGGTGAATTTAACAATGCGCAATTTATTAATCTTGCTGAAAATTTTAACATAAGAGTTCTACCTACTGCTGCTGAATCACCATGGTCCAATGGTCTGTGTGAACGGCAGAACGCAGTTCTTGGCTTAGATGTTCAAAAGATAATGGCTCAAGAAAAATGTGAAATTGATGTGGCAGTGGCATGGGCAGTTGCTGCTCGCAATGCATTAACTAATGTTCATGGGTTTTCACCCAATCAATTAGTTTTTGGAAAAAATCCAATGCGTCCCACAGTAGAGGATAATAAACTACCCGCCTTGGAAGGTAACATCACAAGCACTGTAGTTGCAGACAATCTTAATGCCATGCATGCTGCTCGTCAGGAATTCATTAAAAATGAATCATCAGAACGGTTACGCCGTGCTCTAAAACACAATGTAAGAGATAGTGGGGATAAGGTTACCAGTGGTGAATTGGTGTATTATAAACGAATAGAATTTCCAGAGTGGCGTGGCCCTGGTTCTGTCATTGGACAGGATGGTCAACAAATATTGGTAAAACATGGTAGCACATATGTTCGTGTTCACCCATCACGAATACGTTCAGCTAGAATTGCGGATAACAACAATGGTTCTTTACACTGTTCTGTTGATAATTCCAAGACTGGTCCTTTAGTTGATAATCTGATAGGTGAGGATGAACCAAACTCAGTTGAAATAATGTCCAATGGGGGTAAAGAACATACTTCAGAAGTTGCTGATGTAAGAAAAGAACATACTTCCGAAGTTGCTGATGTGAGAAATAAACCTATTATACAAACCAATGAGACGACCAATGAGGTGGCAAATGTTAAACTCTTTGTTAATCCTCTAGCAGGCGATCGAGTGCAGTTTAGAGAAAAGGAAAATGAAGAATTAGTAACAGCCACAGTAATAAGTCGTGCTGGTAAGGTGACCGGAAAATATAAACATTGTTTTAATCTTGAATATTCCGATGGGCCATCTAAATGGATGGATTTAAATAATGTCTATGATTATCGGGTCTTAGATAAGGACGAGGAAATTAACTTAACAATTCCAACATATATCACTTTAGATAAAGTGGAGAAAGTTGCAGAAGCCAAGAGACATGAATTAAACATGTGGCGTATAAATAATGTATATGTTGAAGTCGATAATCAGAGTCAAGATTTTATATCTCTCAAATGGGTTTTGACTGAGAAGGAAAATGGAAACATAAAGGCGCGATTAGTAGCTCGCGGATTTGAAGAGATAGTTGAAGAAAGAACTGACTCACCAACTTGCTCAAAAGACAGCATTCGTCTAGCATTATCTCTGGCTTCTATGATGAGTTGGAGTATTAAATCCATAGATGTTAAGTCAGCATTCCTACAGGGAGAGAATATTAGCCGTGAAGTTTTTGTCAACCCACCACCAGAAGCAGATAGTGATGGACAGTTGTGGAGATTGTTAAAAACAGTCTATGGTCTTAATGATGCACCTAGATCATGGTATATTAGAGTAAAGAGTCGACTGGAAGAATTGGGAGTAAACATATGTGAGCTGGATCCTGGTCTTTTCAAATGGATACAGCCAAACAGTTCAATTGGTGGTGTTATCTGCATTCATGTTGATGATGTTTTGTTTGCAGGTACAGCTCAATTTGAAGAAGAAATAATTAAGTCATTTATTGAGACATTTGCAGTTGGTCCTATTTGTAAAGGAAGTTTTCGTTACTTGGGATTATTCCTTGAACAGTCTTCATATGGCATATATCTGCAGCAAGAGAAATACATTAAGGAGCTAGATGAGATTTATATTCCACAAGGAGCAAAGGAAAGACCACTAAAAAAGGGAGAGATTACAAAATTTAGATCCTTGATTGGTGCTATCAATTGGGTAGCCAATCAAACTAGACCAGACATTGCTTATGATTCCTGTGAACTTAGTACTCATACTAAGCATCCAACTGTAGAAGACTTGCGAAATGTTAATAAAATAATTAGAAAGTTGAAGTTACAACACTGTGGATTGCGTTGTAATTTGAATGGTCTTGATGTTGATACCTGCCAGTTGGAGGTCTATGCAGATGCTTCATTTGGAAATCTTAGAGATGGTGGGTCACAGGGTGGCTATATTATATTTCTTACAGATGTCAATAAGAAGCATGCTACCCTGTCATGGCAGTCAAAGAAGCTCAAGAGGGTTGTGAAGTCAACTTTAGCTGCTGAAACTTTAGCATTGATAGAGGGCGTAGAAGCAGCAATATTTTTGAAGAAGGTGCTTCAGTTCCTGAAAGATATTAAGTTACCCATTGTATGTTTCACTGATAATCGATCCTTAGCCCAAGCTGTTCATACAAGTAACACAATTGAGGACAAGCGACTTCGCATCGATATGGCAATTATGAGACAAATGGTTGATCGTAGAGAAGTTGAAGTGCAGTGGGTCTGTACAGCTGAGCAACTTGCGGACTGTCTTACCAAACGTGAGGCAGATCGGACGAAACTATTGAAGATGATTGATTGTGGAAATACAGAATAAACTATTTAAACTAAACTGACCTGACTCACAGTATTAATATACAACTGGAAACTTAAATTAACTTTCAGTTTAAAACTATATAATCCTTACTTGATTTATAACTCAAGTATATATTACTAACTCATTGTCTTCTTAATTAATACAGAAAGGGGGAGATTGTTAGGATCACCCTTGGACCTAAGAGGCCTTGAAGTAAGAGAGTAAGTAATGACGGTTTCTAATGGTAATCTGTCCGGACCGTAAGTGCAGAAAAGTCTACTGCTGTACCGTGGTACTGCAGTACTGTAGTACTCTGTAACCGGTATATCATGCCTACCGGTGTAATTGTGTTATCTAAAATATATCTGATTGAATATATGTCGGACAGTCAGGAGTGATAAATTAATAGTCATTATTTCACTATCCTTATGTTAGAGGCGATGAGTGCGGAAAGTAAAAAAAATAAAAGGCCGTTATAACAAATAAGTTGTTGCTGTTGCTGGCAGTTGCAGGTTCATCCGGCACTGTGTACGGCTGACCGTCTGATAGGGGGGTTACTATGTTGTTGGTTCCGCCGGCAGCCTACAAACGACCGGGGTGTGATAGTAAAAAACCTACAAACGACCGGGGTGTGATAGTAAAAAACCTACAAACGACCGGGGTATGATAGTAAAAAACCTACAAATGACCGGGGTGTGATAGTAAAAAACCTACAAACGACCGGGGTGTGATAGTAAGATAGTAAAAAACCTACAAACGACCGGGGTATGGTAGTAAAAAACCTACAAACGACCGGGGTATGGTAGTAAAAAACCTACAAACGACCGGGGTGTGATAGTAAAAAACCTACAAACGACCGGGGTGTGATAGTAAGATAGTAAAAAACCTACAAACGACCGGGGTATGGTAGTAAAAAACCTACAAACGACCGGGGTGTGATAGTAGCCCAGTACAACACAAGGGAACACATGACGCACATTTGCGTCCCCATGCTCTAGGCATGACGCAAGTGTTGTTGCTCCCAGGGCTGAAGGGGGATAAGCGAAACATAATGATAATAACTGTGACAGCAGTATACAGGAAGACAGGCATATGACCGTATGAGAAATGAGGACTAAGAGCCTGTTTACACGTGGCAACTTTTAGAGCAACTTTCTCGGCAAATAGCAACTTTTTTTGGAGCAAGTTAATTTAATCGCTGTTTACACGTGGCAACTTTACCAGCAACTTTACCAGCAACTTTTTCAGCAACTTGGCCGGCAACTTTTAGAGCAACTTGGCTAGTTTGACTGTAAAATAGGGTAATTTTATCTACTAGCTAGTTTTTGATAATTTACTTTATTATCCCGCTTTAATTCGCCAACGCAAATTCCTTCAAGTTGCCGTCAACAGGCCTTTAGTAATCCGTATTACACCAATTCAATTTAATTTCAATTTATTGGTTTAAAACTCCAGTCAGTAAACTGAGCTGAAGGCTACTACTACTAGTAGTACTAGTATCGGCATGCTGCATTGCAGCTGCATTTTTAAGAATGCTGTGCCGGCTTGTCAATAATGGAGATTAAGAAGCGTGATTAAGAATGCCGTGCCGGCTTGTCGACAAAATTGCACCGCCACAACTCCCTATCACCCATGACATTTGCTAGATCATCCGCATCTTCAAGGCCAGTGTCCTTTAAGATGCGTCTCAAGAAAGTCATGGGCTGTCCACCATGCTTATTCACTCCATTAGGCCGCCAAAGTACAAGATTATGCACTGGCTGGTCCTCACGGCGAAAGCAATGTCTTGCAGGAGCTGAAGGCAGTTTAAAGCAACTGATAATTAAAGCAACAAAGATGAGTTGGCAGGTGATGGCGGCACGTCGCATGACTCATTTCCCGTATAGCCCCCCACCCCCCCCCCCCCCCCCCCCCCCAGAACTATACTCCCCAGAGACACCTGCTACTCATTTAAGGTCCATTAAGGAACGAAGTAGAGATGCGCAGTCCCTGGTTGCCGCTAAGTCACTAAATCATTCGTGCCAAAACACAAAATATCTTGGTTTGGAGGGATAGAACCCACGACCTCTGGGGGGATGTGAATTCGAGGAAATTGATTTTACCGGATAAGCCTACCATAACGGATTTCAATTTCACTCCGTTATGATTCCTTATGTAATTTTCTTATCAGTCTGTGTGGATTTTCCCAATAATCAAATAGTACAAAGCTTTGGTAAGAATGCGAGATGAAAATCATTAAGGAAATTAAATTGAGATGCATTACTGTATGCCAAAAACCTAGAATTATTATATTACTGTATGATACAACACGGGGTTAAAAGGAACCTTGAAACAGGAATTGGGGTGGGGTGTTAAAGCACGGCTCCAAACTGAAACATGTCGCTACTTTTATAAAGTTTACATTGAGAATGTATTAGTTAGGGTGAAACAACTCATTATCGCCGTAATATAATTAAAATATCCAGTAAATTATTATTTATTTTCCAATTTTAATTCCTTTGTTTTTTCTATATAGGCCCTCTGCCATAAATAATTTATTTAATTGGAATAAATAATATTTCCGAAATGTTCAGATTGGAATATATTCCATATAATATTGTCTAATAAATATATATATCAATATAATATGACTCATTCACATGAAATAATGTGAAAGTAACTTCTCATTAATATACTAATAAAATTATGGATAATATGATAAAACTTACCATTTGTTGGCATTGCAGTATTGAGTGAGTATTAAAAGCTCAAAACTTAATAAACCGAAAAATTTAAAAACTTTTAAAATTGTTACGTAACCATAGTTTTTTTTTAATAAATTTAACAACCTCAACTGATCAATAATCTTAAAATATGCCAGAGATCTGGTTTATACAGAGCGTGCCATTATTGCTGAACAATAGAGCAAGAGAACAAAGAGTTGGGTTACCATAGCAGCACCCAATAACAGAGACACTTACCAGGTGATCGGCTATTGGCCTCCTCTGTGTGATTTGAGCACAAGGGCCCCTTTTTACAACAAAGGGACAATGGTGGTTCAAATCCACTGTAGGCCTAAACTGTAGTAGTTCATGTGTAGGCAGCTTTGAATCATAGGTTTACTAGGCTGCTTACCGGATTGAAAGGGGTCCCAAATTTAAAAATAATCAACAATTAATTGTATGAGTAATACAAAGGCATTTCTTAAATAACAATCTTAATTAAATCTTCGGTACTAAACATTATATTTAGTACCGGTACTACATCATCGATAGCTCCAAGAATTCCTATTTTTCCTAGTCCGTTGATAATAATTAATATTATATTTCGCAAACAACCGTGACAAATTAATGTTCTAGTTGAACAATAAACTCAACAAAATAATATGATATATATATATAAGTAAGCCTACTATACCTATAATACACAAACAAACAAACAAATCAAATTATAAACAATTTATAAACAACCAACTTTGCAATGCAGCCAGCCAGACTCTTAAATACAAAGCAACACAGTAGTATATTTGCACCATTTCAGTTGATCCATAAAACGGCGATTAAGCAGTACACATGAAAGCGAGAGTGAAAGTACTGTAATTAGATATAATGTACAGTACTATATAGCATTAAATAAATTCAATTACACGAACCGCCTTGAATTGCTGTGTGTATTAAATAGATCAAATTCCTATTGTCTCTTATCTTAATTTATTTGCGTACAGAATAAATTTTCCTAAGTTCAGTAATTTCACCTGTGATTTGGTAGTAACAAGTTCGTGTAATTTATTTAATCCAGGATTAAACGAAAAATAGACCCCTAAATATTTTCGCCTTATTTCTTTAAGACGGTTACAAACCAGTAGGAAATGATACTCATCTTCCACTTCATTTTTGTTACAGAGACGGCAGAGTCTACGTCTACTGATAACCTACAGTATTACCGTGTACCTAACTAGTGTTATCTCGCGGTACTAGAGTGTTCATGAATACGCCCCTGACTTCTGCTAGGGAAGTAATTAAAGGGTTGGATAATTATGGAGTGTTCATTCTTGGGTGTTAGTGTGGTGGCGTGGGCGTCCTTCCTGCCTTATAGGTAACATCCAAGAGAGTTGCGCCTTAGGGTTGACTCCGCAGTTTTGTGTATCAAGGACACCGCGATGACTTTTCCTTTACTTATTGTAGAAAATGAATTATACTATATAATCTGTAGGCCCCTACCTATAAAAATCACATTCTCTCTCTCTCTCTGTGCTCGAACTCCTGCAAAACGGGCGGAGGTATTGCGCTGGGACTTGGCATGTGTGTATAACTTAAACGAGCGCTCATGGGCCACTTTTCGAAAAGTTTAATTAACGTTCGGTACCGGTACTGGCGTACCGGTACCGGCGGGATACCGGGTAACCCGATCCGGGTATTGCTAGCTAGTATGTATAATATATAACAAAGTATAATAAAGTCAGTGTGCTTGCTTCTGGTTTGTTTCACGAAAGAACGTAGTTAGTGCAAATAAAGATAAGTAATACACTTTAGAATGAATTAATAAATGCAAGCAAGCAAGATAACAACAGTCAGTCGAAGCCGGAGGCGATCCGAGCTATCCGAGGGTAGGGGTGGGCGCTATTCCTATCCCAAGCTTAGCTCCCAGTAATAAAACTGGTATCCTCATAATAATATGGCCTAAAAATATACCGAATGAAAATACAACCATGGTAACATATAGTCTCGAAGAAATTGGTCCATTCGCTACCCAACCTCATTGACCTATGGATAAAACAAAACCTGCCATCATATCAAACATGTTAAGACTGCACATATCAGTTCAGCCCCCTCCACCCTCGAACTAAAACTGGTAGGTGAAAACAGCTTATGCGATGGTATTCTTACCAAAACGTACAGACACACCATCACCAGATTCACTTTTAGGATGTGAACTATATTTTTCACAGTATTTAATCTCTTAAAAATTGAAATTAAAATTTTAAATTAATATCAAATTATTAATTAGAGGCGTCACTATTACCATTAGCAATTAAATTCGACTAGCCCTAATAGCATTGTCGTATTTTGTATTTATTACCATAATTAATAACTGTGCACTAGCTTAATTATAATACCTTTTATATATTATTTGTATTAAACTTTTAGTGTAGGCTTAATTATTTACGATTTACTATTGAATTATACACCTTATTGTTGTTGTGAATAATTTTTCACGTAATCTAAACTACATTCTACCGTACATATCTACTACCAATATTATATTATATATTTAGCCCGAGTGGGGGTGTTTCTTATTGTAAAAAATAATATTATAATATTATAGTACGTTAGAATAAAGACAAACAATGAATCATAATACTTTTAATTACAATATTTATTTTAAAACAACCACCATCAAAAACTCAATCATAAACATTTTTTTAACCTTTCTTCTTAAATTGTTTCAGGTCTTAAAAATATTTTGAACCTTTCTTGTAAAATTTCACCTTTTTGTGTTGCTACCCTACTCCACTATTAATTAATGATCTTAAACACTTGATAACGAGCTACAATACCAATTATTGCCTCTATTTTGAGTAAATTTTGGCTAATTGTATTTTAAATATTTTAGTAAATAAGTGACAAACTGCAAACTACCATTGAAATATTAAATTGTATAAAAGATATCGATTAACAATAAAATCGTTGTTTTAAGAAATTAAATGGACCATTGCACGAAATCTATTCATTTTATTTATAAAGCTACTCTTCTGAAATTGTAACAAAATGATCTGTGATCTTTTACTATGAAAACTCAGTATGGATAGCTTCTTAAACCCGGTTGTTGGAAAAATATGGTACTTTTTGTGAAGATCGGTTTTTTCAAAAATTATATTAATTTTCAGGCTTTTATACCAGTATGTAAAATAAACAGTATCATGTAGAAGGATCAGTAATACCACCTGGATTACAATTCTCGGTCCAAGACTTTGGCACAATTGACAATAGATAGTTAGCAATCTTTTATGAAAATTTCAGCATAAAAATTATTGTTTTTGAAATAATTGCTTTGTATATTCGGTCTATATTTTGGGGATCATATAATTTGAGATAGATAAAAAGTAGCAGTTATAAATTCAATTGAAAAGTGCTATTTTGTGATGAAAATATCACACGATGATGTGAATCAAAAATATATGAAAATTGTAAACTTTTTTAAACAAAAACTTAACTTTCACGTGGGGTAATGGTCCCATTAATTCTAGTTTACTCTATTAGCTTTGGATTGTTGGACCAATACCGCATATAATATATTTACTAGTATATATTTCTTAGAATAATGTTGAAACAGTTGAACAGCTGTTGTTGAAATCATCTTCTGGTTGTAATGCTAATTATAATTATAACAGATGTCCCAACTCCCAAGGGGAAATTTAAAGAATTTAAATACTCATAAATGTCTTCTTATACCGCTACCAGATTTGCTGATTGAATTGAAAATAGAAATTGAAAATAATATGTGTAGTTAGTTTTCAATAGCAGTATACCACCGCTGCTATATATAGCCCCATCACTGTAAGACCCAATGAGTTAACATTATCAGCATCATTTGGGCTGGACTCCTCACCTCCATTATCGGTAGTAGGCCTAGCACTGCTACTCATAGCTGTAGTCATTTCATTCTCCCATGTGAACTCGGGGCATGGCCCATCATCGCAGCATTGCGATTGACAAGATTCAGATGAGATTGACATTTCTGAACCAATCATGTCTCTGAATTGTGTCATCCATCGAATCCCTTCCGGTGCTTGCTCAACCATCTGATACGCGAAAGCAACGCATTGCTTTTCTCCCAGATTGATGCATTTACTGAAAAACGTATCATCTGGGTGGATGCAGGTGCCTCCCACCCACTGCAACATCACTTCCTCACCACTTTTGGTTCCCACCAAACACATCCCTCCCAACCCACACTGCGAGCAGTTCTGCCGAACTTCCACCAAATCATCTGTTAACGCGTCTAGTTCGTTTTCTAGAAATTTCTTGGCTTTTTCTTTATATTCATTTCTGAGGTCGTCGTTAGCTGAAGTAACGGTTAAATTTCCGTAGTGTGGGCAATCCATACATGAGCTTAGTGGTATCATTAGCAGCAAACATAGGACATACATGGCTAAACCAGGGAGGCGGTTTACAGCGGAAAACCGCCGTACCCAGAAATATTATGCTGCCAAATTGAGTAGTTATTTATCTATTAATACCGCAATTGAAAAATAAATTCCATAAAAAGAACAATCATAATGTGTCTATAATATATTCTTCAATTTGATTAATATATAAAAGTCTAACACATTTAATTTAATTTAATATAATTTCCAATAATAAATAAAGTTAAAAATAATATTTATGACATTAATTATAGAGAATCCTTACCAGTAGATCACCGACGTAAATAACGTTTGAAAACGGTGTCTCCGTCAATATTGAACCAGTTACACTGCAAAGTTATTCTTCAACCTTATAGTTATTTGTTGGTACTGTTTTAGAAAGCTGGCCGCGCAAGGATTCCCAAAATGTAAAAAAAATTAAATTTGGTTGGGAAATTGCTAAGATATGGGCATGAACGGACACAGACGGTGACTCAGTCGACGATGGATCAAAGATTAATCACACCCATGCAGGAGATAACCAGTTGCTTGAGCACGTGGATGACTTCTGCTACTTCGGATCAGGGATCAGAAAGTTCCTCCTTCGGATACGTAAGGGGAAGGAATTGGCAGTACTGAATAGTCTGTCCAGGATTTGGAAGTCTCAAAGAATAAAACGGAACCTTATGGTTCGATTATTTATGGCAGCAGTAGTACCAATACTCTTATATGGGAGTCCATGCTGGGCTCTAACTGCTGAGGACACCAAATCTCTGGATGGCACATTCACAAGAATGCTACGCCGGGTTCATTGGGTCAAGTACAATGCACACATCTCCAACCAGACACTATATAACATTGGAGGTGTTCCATTAATCTCCCCTAGCTTGACACTTGAACGGAACCGGCTCTGCTTTGCAGGACATTGCCTTCGCCGTGAGGACCAGCCAGTGCAAAATCTTGTGCTTTCGCGCCCTCATGGAGCGAATAAGCTTGGTGGGCAACATTCCTGAGACGAATGTTAAGGACACTGGCCTTGAAGATGCCGATAATCTAGCAAATGCCATGGGTGATAGGGAGTTGTGGCGTCGCATTTTTGTCGGCCAGCCGGCACAGTATTCTTAATATATATGTAATATATATATATAATGCAGGTGCAATCAAGCATGCCGATCCTATTTAATGCTGTCCATGACTTTCCCTTACGTATTCGAAGGTCCTCTCCTGACTTTCGGATCAATGATTCGAGGTAACAGAAGTCGTCCACATGCTCAAGCATACCATCCTTAGAGATTATTATGGTACCGTCGAATTTAATTACAAAAACTTTGGTCTTCTTGTGGTTAACGACCAACACTAGAACTATAATTTTGTATTGAGCTGATCGTCTAGTGATTCTGAGAGTACTCCTAAGTCATCAGCAAAGTCTAGATCAGTTAGGTACTTGGCAAGATTTCCTCGACTTCTGGAGCCTGTAGGTGGAGTTATCATCAACCAACATCATCATTATGATGATCTAAGGACATAGGTTCAGCCACAATTATGAATGATAATGGTGCAAGTGTATCTCCGTGGGGAAGAGGCGAATTCAACCATTGGAGACGGACAACAATGGTTAGAAGATAACCTTTCGTAAGGG
Source organism: Nemertoderma westbladi (assembly GCA_032718475.1). Classification (NCBI taxonomy): domain Eukaryota; kingdom Metazoa; phylum Xenacoelomorpha; order Nemertodermatida; family Nemertodermatidae; genus Nemertoderma; species Nemertoderma westbladi. The sequence continues at coordinate 1,037 of JAUCBJ010002068.1, read as the reverse complement.
ACTTTTGAGTCAAAACTTCAAAGATGAATTATGTAATAATATGCGGAAAGTGGGTGTGGGTGTGTGGTTGAGCATCGAACATAATTACAAACTGTAAGCGGATTCAATTCCATGCACTACCCACCGAGAATGGGATTAGTGGCATTTTACCAATATACAGTAGTTGGCGATGTGAGATTACCAATAATAATCTCACATCATAACCAACTGGGGCGACACACGCCACAAGCCACAGAGAGGGGTGAGAGGTCAAACCACCTCAGAGGGAGAAACAAGCTAGTAAGGCTAGCACCAATGGATAACGGTAACAGAGAGTAGTGAGGTGACAATTACCCAGGTTAAGCCAATAGTGGGCGGGAAAGCACATTGGGGGTGAATGGAGCGCATCTATTGGATATTAAGGCCGCCCTGTAGTGTAGGACTAATGTAATATTATGTGTCAATGATATAACCGTTATGATTACTAATTACTGATTTAGTTGGTTCTCCTTATAGTTGTGAAACCGGAATAGTTTTGACCGTCGTCATTAACCGTTGTATTGCATGTTATTATATTCAGACTGTGCTATTATAGATTACTGCCATTACTGCATTATTAACATTTAGTTATTCAGTAACTCAGTTATTATTGAACGGCCTTCGGCCTATTTGTACAAGTCGACAGCTCAGTAGCTCACGGACGCGGCGACGCGTACAACTCACGTACCGGTCCGTCAGCCTTGTCACACAAACTAATTGAATTATTATGTTAATAAATACTGAAGTACTGTACAGCAAAACTCGTCTGCGCATGAATGTAACTAATTTCTTACCCACCCTCAGCAAAAAACTCGAACAAATTATAAACTAATTAATGTATGTTCGAGAACGGAATATACGGATATAGAATACCTTCAGCAAATAAATTACGTATAACTTGATTCACATTAATTTGCTTCAGGTATTATATCCGTATTCCATTTTCGAACAGACACTAATTATAGTTGGTTTCTACAACTATTCTAAAATAGGTTAGGTTATCGATTTAAATTGTATAG
>JAUCBJ010002067.1:0-20451 GCA_032718475.1 Nemertoderma westbladi | reverse complement strand
GGACAGGGTACTACGGTATTTGAAAATAATAAGTAGTAGTAAATACACTGCGTTGTCCAGATAGGAAAATACCACCGCCTGACGACCTATAGCCGTATCGCTATAGGTACTTCGTTATGTATCACGGAGTGTTCCTACCTAGAAGTTAATAGAGCTAATCGAACGTGCCTATCAACCACTTTACAACACAAATATAATGTCTACACTAATTACTTTCGGAAAGCACTGTACACTAAACCCTAAATTAGGTACGAGTACTTGTACAACATATAATCAGTAGTTAAATATTCTTGAACAGCTAAAAGAACCACGGTATCTGCCGGAGTGACCAAAGCATAAAATCTCCAGTCTTTACCTACGCCAAGCAGCCCTGATGTAGTACCGGGGTTAGTTTAACTGTAACGGTATATATAACAAGCACAATTACTGTAGGAATAAACTTTGGGAATGAATGTTGCGAATAATCGCATAAACTCTGAATAATAAATATTACGCTACGCGTACAGACTACTCAAACAAAATGCAGACCAAATACTGACAGACTACTATCAAGCCTAAACAAACTACGGTATATGCAGACTCCGAAATGGTTAGTTAGTATGCGTTCTAACCGAGTAGTACGACTTATTCTTTCGAGGGGGTTTACCTCACAGCTCTGGAAGCCCCTACGTTCCCAACTGGCACTTTATCGGACATACACTCTACACACACCGAAATTTCCTCAGACCTAACAACAGCCAGACAACTATCCAGCCTACAAATTACCTAAATAGGAATTATACGCTACCTGTACAGACTACACAAACAAAGTACAGACCAAACAATGGCAGACTACTATCAAGCCTAAATAAACTACAGTATATGCAGACTCCGAAATGATTAGTTAGTATCACAATTATCACAATAATATTATCACAATAACACAATTATTGTAGGAACAAACTTGGGGAATGAATGTTGCGAATAATCGCATAAACTCTGAATAATAAATATTACGCTACGCGTACAAACCACTCAAACAAAATGCAGACCAAATACTGACAGACTACTATCAAGCCTAAATAAACTACAGGACATGCAGACTCCGAAATGATTAGGTAGTATGCGTTCTAACCCAGTAGTACGACTTATTCTTTAGTTGGGGGTTTACCTTACAGCTTTGGCTGCCCCTACTTCCTAACCGTTCTTTATCGGACAGAGGCTCTACATACACTGCAATCCGTTCAGACCTAACAACAGCCAGACAACTATCCAGCCTACAAATTATCTAAATAAATATTATACGCTACCTGTACAGACTACACAAACAAAGTACAGACTAAACGATGGCAGACTACTCTCAAGCCTAAATAAACTACAGGACATGCAGACTCCGAAATGATTAGGTAGTATGCGTTCTAACCAAGTAGTACGACTTATTCTTTAGTTGGGGGTTTACCTTACAGCTTTGGCTGCCCCTACTTCCTAACCGTTCTTTATCGGACAGGTGATCTACACACACTACAATCCGTTCAGACTTAACAGCAATCAGACAACAGCTCAGCCTACAAATTGTCTGTATAATCTGATCAGGCTTACACGCCTTCTGTTCAATACTGGCCTACAAACAAATAAAACTTGACAGAAATAAGTAAAAATCTCAATAAAAAACCAGGGCGGCCGTTCCCTGATTAAGTACTAAGACCTACCGGTATATAATTATCAAATTCGAATAATACTAATGTACTTATACTGGAAGTACCGGTTAGGACAGTTGGGCCTACGGACCTACAGAAGTACCGGTTCTGGCAGTTGGGCCTACTGACCTACAGATGTACCGTTCAGGTTTACCGGTTGACCGGTACTTTCAACTTTATTGCTTACTGCAATAAAGAAGCAATATCCGTTATTGTTCGTGCTTTCAGACCTTTGGCAGTTTAACCCGCCAAATTAGGATGTCTTCTAGATAATAATTCGCTTTTAGCCTATGACAAGTATTTGATTCACTACACTAGTCGAAACCAATCTGTGCGCGATCATTCACCCGCTGGATATACCCGGGAGATTGGGTTCGACGGCTTAATCGTATTGCTATGTAGGCCTAATGTATTATTCGACTGACAGTATTATATAATCTCTGACAATATTATTAACCTTCGGGAAATATTAACAGTTCCTTTAGGACGTGGCGCTCTACCTATATAAACAGAGTTATGACTTAAACTACTCACAACGATATGGCTTAGTTATAATTCACATATATGGCGCATTCTTTAGGAAATGCTTCGTTATCAGTCTCACTCATACACAATGCTGCACAATACTGCACACTAATCTGCCGATCTTCACTGATTTTAGTCACATATAAAAGGAACACAGACTGACTCATGTAGGGTCTATCAAATAACATTAGATTCACTTCAAACCACTTTAACATAAGTCACAATCGTTATATGTAACCTTTCTCTCTTACCTTCGGTATATCAAGAATATTGGGGTTTAGGGTTATTTATCGTTATTCCAAATATAATAATTCATCAACCATATTATGAAGAACCGACAGTAAATAGCAGTATAACAATATAAAAGTCCAGTGTGAATGGTACATGCAGATTTGGTTTGTTTAGTTGAGTTGCACAGTGATTCAGTGTGATAACGGATATATGTCCTTATAATTAAGCCTACTAGTGTTAGGCTAAAACAGAAAAGCACAAAATATTTCCAAGCCGCTCTCTCCTGGCTCAGGACAGAATGTAAACACTGCACATAAAGCATTGAGTGATTTCTAGGAAATTTCTGTACAAGAGCCATAAAAATGCTCTGATTGGCTGACTGAACTGAGAGACGCCGTAGAACAAAGAAAATCAACACGTATGAATATCAGCTGTTAACCGTCGTCATAGTAACTACTGTTCAAGAGTAGCTATCACCTTTTGCGTCACGGAATTGCCATAGAATCATCAACTATGCCTTCCACAGTACACATACGGAGGAAATAGCTCTTAGATCCTCTAAAAAACACCGATACAGCAATAATACGGTCTCTTACACCTATTAAATCAACTACAGAGTATTTTAATGTAAAAATAATAAAAATAACGGGGCAATTCAGCAAAGGCTTTTACAATCCTTTACAGCATTGTTAGTTCTGAGTTTCTCCCAGCCATATTTGATTTGCTTGCTTGTCCTGGGTTTGCTGGCTCTCAAACTGAGTCTGATCTCTGTAATCACAATTCTGTGGTCCAAACCAATTAGGTTGAACGAGCTGTTTATAATAATGTAATCAAGTTGTGCTTTGGTTCTATTAGGGTATTGAAAGGTCCATAGCTTCCCCTTACTCTTTTCGAATGTGTTGTTTGTTGGTATCAATTCACATTCTTCCATTACGTCTAAAAGTAAGTACCCATTTCTGTTAGAACCGGTGTTATAGGTGTAACCCTTGATGTCTTCTGGGCCAATTTGCGCATTCAGGTCACCAGCAATAACTTTAATATTGTGTTTCGGAATGTCCTTTATAAGTCCAGTCAGATCTTCATAAAACTTGACTGCTTGTTCTGGCTCTGAGGCATTGGTTGGACTGTAGCAACATATAACTGTCAATTCCCATCAAATGTTGCGTTCATAACCCTGAAATTTATAGATTCGATGTTGTTTGGGGTCTTAAGTGCAAATGGGCTTAGCAGAATTCCTACTCCACCAATTGATGCATTGGCCGAGTTTCTTACTGCTGAGCTTGTTACTAACGTCCATCCATTTCCAATGTCATTGTACTTCATGGCAGTGTCTTCATGACAAATCCAATGTTCTTGGATGCAGATGATGTTAATGTTATACTCCATTGCCAAGCGACCATGTCACCCTGTTTGGTATGTGCTTTCAGCGTGCGTGCGTTCATTGTAGCAATCTTTAGTGTCTTTTTACATTTCAACAGGTTGGTTCTTCTTTCTTCTCTGTCTTCTGTTCCAGTAGCCAATTTATCGACCCCAGCCTGCGCCTGGTGTACCACTGAGGGACGCGGTCCTTGTTGACCTGGGCGATGACCGAGAAGGTAATTCTCCTGGAGGGTTCTCATACTCATATCTTTCAGTTGCGAGAGTAAACTGCTTGTGGTCGCAACTCCTACAAGCGTCTTCGCAGTAGGTCGCTGTTGGTTGATTACCTTCCGCCGACCTTGTCAGCATGTCTAATCATTGGTTGATTATCTTCCACCTATCCATGGCCTACAGCCCTGCTGCCGACTGTAGGAGTCCTTTTGTTACACACTGAACCAAGTGTGCCTCCTGGGTTAGGTTACCTAACACACTGGTAGAGGAGCATCCAGTATAGACAGAGCAGGGCGTGTATATCTCTATTGCATAGATGCATACTCAAGCCATTGCCTTCAATGGTGCCCGAGGCGCTATAGCCCTCTATGACTTGATTTAGTTGACAGGGCTAAAACCAACCCACTCTTGATCAACTAAATAATGCATAGGCTATGCTTATCGGGTCTGCCCTACTGGGCTGACAGCTACAGGTAGTACCACATTACTGCCATAGTGGTAGCAGGATCTGGAGGCCTGACCTGACTTTAAGTCATATCTGAACCTACAGTATCTGAACCCAATCTCGAGAATTATACCAAATCTGAACCCAATCTGGACCCAATCTCGAGAATTATACCAAATCTGAACCCAATCTGGACCCAATCTCGAGAATTATACCAAATCTGAACCCAATCTGAATCGAAAATAAAAAGAGGGGTGAAAATTATTAATTTTTGCATTTACAATTTTGAAATTTGAAGAAATTTTACATATCTTTTTTCATATAAATTTGCAGGCAGCCGCAGCACTACTGCTGTATTGGGGACTGCAGTTACTGCTGTATTGGGGACTGCAGTTACTGCTGTATTGGGGACTGCTGTATTGCAGACTGCAGTTACTACTGTATTGTACTGCTGTGCAGTCGTCAACGTTATTATAGCTAACCTCTACCAGTAGGCGGTATCCCAACTGACAACTACAGAACACTGCTGTACGGTTCTCATAGCAGTTCGGTTTCGGTCTAACGTTGGGTAGGTCTACGGTAGGTTACTAGTGCAGGGTACCGTATGTATGTATGTAGAGACAGCTGGACGTGGACAGATGTACGGTAGGGACCTGTACCAGGCACTAGTAACCTACTGTAGACCTACCCAAAGGTAGACAGAAACCGAACTGCTACGAGAACCGTACAGCCGTAGTTGTCAGTTGGGATGCCGCCTACCGGTAGAGGTTAGCTCCTATAACGTTAACGACTGCACATCAGTACAATACAGTAGTAACTGCAGTCCCCAATACAGCAGTAGTGTAGCGGCCTCCCGCAAATTTAAATATGAAAAAAGATATGTAAAATTTCTTCAAATTTCAAAATTGTTAATGCAAACATTAACAATTTTCACCTCTCTTTCTATTTTCGATTCAGATTGGGTTCAGATTTGGTATAATTCTCGAGATTGGGTCCAGATTGGGTTCAGATATGACTTAAGTACTATCCCAAATACTACCTGCCGTCGGTAGTATTGACCGCCTTGGCAAACTGGTACCACCTAGGGCCAACATCCTAGATGTACTACAGTAATCCTACCTAATTATTTCGCTTCATATCATCAACAATATAACTGTATCCTGTGTTATTGTCTCTCGTTTATTGTTTTAGTTAGAATAAAGGTCCTTTCCTTTAAGTGATCATTAACATTGTAAATTCTACCTGTGCGAAACTATACCTATGGTAGTACCTGATGACGGGTACCTTGTGCCGAGGCACTCAGTACTACGGTAGTACCTGATGACGGGTACCTTGTGCCGAGGCACTCAGTACTACGGTAGTACCTGATGACGGGTAGTACCTTGTGCCGAGGCACTCAGTACTACGGTAGTACCTGATGACGGGTAGTACCTTGTGCCGAGGCACTCAGTACTACGGTAGTACCTGATGACGGGTAGTACCTTGTGCCGAGGCACTCAGTACTACGGTAGTACCTGATGACGGGTAGTACCTTGTGCGGAGGCACTCAGTACTACGGTAGTACCTTGTGCCGAGGCACTCAGTACTACGGTAGTACCTGACGACGGGTAGTACATTGTGCCGAGGCACTCAGTACTACGGTAGTACCTTGTGCCTGGGTGCCTCCTTCTCTGGACAGTTCAGTGCCTATTTTATCAATATCTGATCGTATTAAGTTAATTCCTGTAGAATTTCATCAATTAGACAGATTTCCTTGGGTCGATTTTTCCTGATTTTGTGTATGAAATTTCGGGATATGTATATAACCAAGAAAAGTATTTTAAACAAAGGTAATTGCAATTAGATTTAGGTGCGCGATTATTTAATAAATAAACACTTGTTTAATAATAATACAAATAGTTTTTTTTTTCAATCAAACGTATTTACTTACAAGTTTCACTGCTCACTGAACAAACGAGGAATTGCTGCCAATGTTTTATTGCGAAAGCCCAGCTCCACCCTGAAGGTTCGACACGACACTTACCGGCCACTGCTAGTTATCATATAAAACATCAGCCATCAGCCTACATCTATGCTTATTCCCCAGAAGTTAGTTATTTTCCCAGTTATTTAACCCGCGGGCAGGAAACAACCCGAGGGCGAAGCCCGAGGGTGTTCCTGCCCAAGGGTTAAATAACTGGGAAAATAACTAACTTCTGGGGAATAAGTAAGTTGTTACACATGTACTGTGGTATACATTTCGATTATTTTTTTCCCTTAACAACTATTTACAGATTCTAAAAGGGCATTGTTTGGGGGGAGAGTTTACAAAATGGGGCTTGGAAAGTTTTGGGGGTGTTTATATTGATTTTGCCCAAGGGCATTGGAAAATTTTCGGTGTGTTTCACTTTAATTCATTAATTGCATAGGTGTTATTTTGCCCAAGGGAATAATAACACCCAAGCTCCAAAGGTAAAACATTAGGCCTACTGTGTCATGTATGTTGTATAGCTCTATGCTTAATTCATCCAATCGCCGTAAGATTCGATCATCAAAAAAGCACCTGAATTTGTTAGTGAATATTGATGTCAAACTTATTTAAATGGTTTACATTCTAAAATTCCTATTTTCTTACATTGGCCGCTAGGAGTAACATTGCATAAACTTCAAATTGGATATATAACTAATTTGGCTGAATTAATTGAATAGTATTTTTGGTGGACATGTCATGTATCCACTACCCCCAGAAGGGGGGTGTATATCGTTCACATTAAATACATTTATTAGTACTGTATAAATAATTATTTAGTACTTAGGAAATTGTTAATTAATTTAATGGTTCTGGAATATATGAAGTTTATTAATAATATATATTATATGTATATGAATATATATTAATATAAATATATTACTTAAAGCTACAAACATTTTCTATTTCGATGCTCTTTCAACACGAAAAATATTTTCACATTTACATCTTTCGCCGGGAAAAGTAAGTTCAATGCAATCCTAGGCCTACTGTATGATTAACTATTATTCCCCAGGGAAAAAAGTAGGTACTTCTTTTTCTCCACATTTTGAGCTATATTTGAGCTAACTAAATAGTAACATTATAAGAATAACATTAATATTCCCATAGTAACGGGTTGTTATGCCAGTTTTAAAAGAAGGATGTCACTTAGAGTCGAACAACACCTATCTCCGCTCCACTATATCAAAGTATGGTCTAGAAAATGTAGTTTTGGCTAAGAACTGCATAAAAGTAAAGTAAAGTTATATTTAAACGTGTAAGAAGAAACACCCGAGGCAACAACCCAAAGGCTCCATTATCTTGGCTATTATCTGTAACGCAGGGAAGGCACCACACTACTCCCAAGGTCGAGTACTCTGGTTATCTAACCATATTCTTTACTCCTTAACTCATGACAGGTTGCCATTAGCATACAGTACAACTGGAAGCTATCAAAAATTTGGCTGTTCTGGGGCTTGACCAGACCTTCCGCTTAGAAGACCGGTCAATACTTTTTTTTACTTTAATATTAAAACGTTTCAATGTCTGTAATAAAAAGGAAAAGGCAGAAAGAGGCGAACGTATTTAAACGACATTCTTAGATATCTTTTTTTAAAATTTAGGAGGAAGGAACTGGAGAAACGCCTCACTGCAGTACGAGGTAGTACGGTACCTTGCAGCCTATATAAATACAGGCCAAACTAGACCTACCTGCAGGGCTGCAGACCTGGTACGGTGCGACTCTGGACTGTGACACTATGTAGGCCTACTGTACCGGTACCTCTTAATTTGCTGTGGAAATTGAAAGTTGTCATGGGTCAGTGCCGTCAGTATAATTCGTCAATAATATGAGTATGACAATGAGGTGATTAATGAGACATAAATAGGCCTTGCTGTCTAGTGGAGCACAGCCCAATAATAATGAAACATGAAATACAAAACGCCCAATAATAATGAAACATGAAGTACAAAACTAGTTGGTGGTATGAATACCTGATTTACACCCGATGTGACACACAACAGACCTAAGACGAGTACAGCAGTAATACCGGTTCCTATGTTTGTATGTCAGTATGTGGTGTCACGATAAACACTTCACTACTAAGAGGGAATAACATGGTTATTTTGCCCTAGGGCAAAATAACTTTTTTGGCCGTAGCCCAGCATTAGGGACAGTTATCATCCCGCTAATAAATGTGTAACAACTATGCTTATTCCCCAGAAGTTAGTTATTTTCCCAGTTATTTAACCCGCGGGCAGGAAACAACCCGAGGGCGAAGCCCGAGGGTGTTCCTGCCCAAGGGTTAAATAACTGGGAAAATAACTAACTTCTGGGGAATAAGTAAGTTGTTACACATGTACTGTGGTATGCATTTCGATTATTTTTATCCCTTAACAACTATTATTACAGATTCTAAAAGGGCATTGTTTGGGGGGAGAGTTTACAAAATGGGGCTTGGAAAGTTTTGGGGGTGTTTATATTGATTTTGCCCAAGGGCATTGGAAAATTTTCGGTGTGTTTCACTTTAATTCATTAATTGCATAAGTGTTATTTTGCCCAAGGGAATAATAACACCCAAGCTCCAAAGGTAAAACATTAGGCCTACTGTGTCATGTGTGTTGTATAGCTCTATGCTTAATTCATCCAATCGCCGTAAGATTCGATCATCAAAAAAGCACCTGAATTTGTAGGTGAATATTGATGTCAAACTTATGTAAATGGTTTACATTCTAAAATTCCTATTTTCTTACATTGGCCGCTAGGAGTAACATTGCATTAACTTCAAATTGGATATATAACTAATTTGGCTGAATTAATTGAATAGTATTTTTGGTGGACATGTCATGTATCCACTACCCACAGAAGGGGGGTGTATATCGTTCACATTAAATACATTTATTAGTATAAATAATTATGTAGTACTTAGGAAAATGTTAATTAATTTAATGGTTCTGGAATATATAAAGTTTATTAAGAATATATATTATATGTATATGAATATATATTAATATATATATATTTCTTAAAGCTAAAAACATTTTCTATTTCGATGCTCTTTCAACACATGTAATAAAGTTTAAGAAATTCCACGAAAAATATTTTCACATTTACATCTTTCGCCGGGAAAAGTAAGTTCAATGCAATCCTAGGCCTACTGTATGATTAACTATTATTCCCTAGGGAAAAAAGTAGGTACTTCTTTTTCTCCACATTTTGAGCTATATTTAAGTTAACTAAATAGTAATTAATATTCCCATAGTAACGGGTTGTTATGCCAGTTTTAAAAGAAGGATGTCACTTAGAGTCGACCAACACCTATCTCCGCTCCACTATATCAAAGTATGGTCTAGAAAATGTAGTGTTGGCTAAGAACTGCATAAAAGTAAAGTAAAGTTATATTTAAACGTGTAAGAAGAAACACCCGAGGCAACAACCCAAAGGCTACATTATCTTGGCTATTATCTGTGACGCAGGGAAAGGCACCACACTACTCCCAAGGTCGAGTACTCTGGTTATCTAACCATATTCTTTACTCCTTAACTCATGACAGGTTGCCATTAGCCTACAGTACAACTGGAAGCTAGCAAAAATTTGGCTGTTCTGGGGCTTGAACACCAGACCTTCCGCTTAGAAGACCGGTTAATACTTTTTTTTACTTTACTTTAATATTAAAACGTTTCAATGTCTGTATTAAAAAGGAAAAGGCAGAAAGAGGCGAACGTATTTAAACGACATTCTTAGATATCTTTTTTGACATTTAGGAGGAAGGAACTGGAGAAACGCCTCACTGCAGTACGAGGTAGTACGGTACCTTGCAGCCTATATAAATACAGGCCAAACTAGACCTACCTGCAGGGCTGAAGGCTGCAGACCTGGTACGGTGCGACTCTGGACTGTGACACTATGTAGGCCTACTGTACCGGTACCTCTTAATTTGCTGTGGAAATTGAAAGTTTAGTCATAGATCAGTGCCGTCAGTATAATTCGTCAAATGAGGTGATTAATGAGACATAAATAGGCCTTGCTGTCTAGTGGAGCACAGCCCAATAATAATGAAACATGAAATACAAAACGCCCAATAATAATGAAACATTAAATACAAAACTAGTTGGTGGTCTGAATACCTGATTTACACTGACACACAACAGACCTAAGACGAGTACAGCAGCATTACCGGTTCCTATGTTTGTATGTCAGTATGTGGTGTCACGATAAACACTTCACTACTAAGAGGGAATAACATGGTTATTTTGCCCTAGGGCAAAATAACTTTTTTGGCCGTAGCCCAGCATTAGGGATAGTTATCATCCCGCTAATAAATGTGTAACAACAGTCAGCGGCCGCCATTACATGGCGACCGGAAGGCGAGCGGTAACGTGGTTGTCAGCCATTTACATTCCTGTAACGTTGCTGGGTTGGCCGGCGGCCTTGCATCCTCATGCTGCAACCGTTGATGTATGTTTGCCGCTTTGTTCTGCTACTGCGCATATAAAGCATACTATTTCTCTCTCTCTCCAGTTCTGTGTCTCTCTTTAGGTAAGGGTAGAGGTTGACCAAATTAACCCCAGGGCTCTATCGCTCTGCGACATGCGTCTACTATCGGCCGGAATGAATTTACCCTGTTTGAATCGCACCAACATCGAATCGAGTTTGCGCTACGAGCTAAACGAAGACCCTTCCGATAAAAGTTTTATCAAAGCAATCGAGCTCGATTTGACAATTACATGTAACACGGAAATGACTGAAGGATACCCTGTTGAAGATCCGGGGAATATGGTAAGTACAACTAAATCCGCGATAAAATTATTTATTTATTAAATTATTTATTTATTAAATTATTTATTTATTAAAATATTTATTTATTAAATTATTTATTTATTAAATTATTTATTTATTAAATTATTTATTTATTAAATTATATATTTATTAAATTATTTATTTATTAAATTATTTATTTGTTAAATTATTTATTTATTAAATTATTTATTTATTATATTATTTATTTATTAAATTATTTATTTATTAAATTATTTATTTATTAAATTATTTATTTATTAAATTATTTATTTATTAAATTATTTATTTATAACTTTGAAACTGATTTACGCAGTTCGAAACAAAGTAGTTTTTGAAACAAAGTTGTTTTTGTTAGTGTATTGTTATTGATAATATATATTTGCTGTGTTTTAGAGTGGGACTTATTGGTGAAATGGAACTGTTTAATTGTAATTTTTTAAAACTGTTTTAATTTTATTCTGTGTTTTTGAGACATCAAAATCTAAGATCAATAAATTATAATAATATTTTTATTTATTATTTTTTATTTTAAATTATTATTTGTATAAACAGTTTATTATTGAATAATATAAGTTGCGTAATGTGATTATATATATTTATGTACATTTGTCGTTAGTTTCAATAAATAACGAGATTCTTTCTTTACCTCGCCAGGCGCGATTTGAGTTGGTCCTTGTAATTAGCGACGATCCCGATATACTGATTCCGAGTGTATCGGAACTTCTCCTCTCTGGATTCCTTTGGTACGCCGGTTTGCTACTACCCGCGAGTCCCGTTTCCTACACCATCCAGGTGAGTATCAACGTTAATTGTGTTCCCCTCCGATTGTATTCCTATAAAAGTTCACGTTTCGTGTTATTTTCATTGTTATTTCGCTTTGTTGCAGTTACAAGATGCCGTGCCCCACCCGGTAGCTGTGCCCACCTCTACACTCAGCCGGACAACTATGATCGAAGATGGGGGAGCCGCTATGGATCTCTTAGCTAGGGACAGCGCCACCTACCGACTGGTTATGAATTTCGCTAATTACTACAGGTGACTAATTATCGAGACCATTGACATTTTAATATAAAGAATAAATTTAATTATATTGGTCATCTTTTAAAATTACAAAAGACAATCCTGTTGTTATAATCTTTAACAATATCTGTGTTTGCACTGCATCATCGCTTACTAAAATTTAACTGTAAACTACCTAAATCTAACTGAGATATTTCTAAATAAATTTAATGTCCCTCCTTTACCCCCCACCTGCTTTCAGACAAATGTATTTTATTTAACATGCTGATTCCCTATAGTGTTGTTCTTACTTTAACAGTTTTTTATTTATCTTCTTAGCGAAAAAACCTTAATCGAAATTCAGATGCCGACGGACGCTGATTTGGGTCAAGCAATGATTGTTGTTGCTAAAGATACCGCAAAGATACGGCATGTTGGAAGAAATATAAGATCGTCAAAACTCCAATGCAATTGTTATCAGTTCTATGATGTAAGTCGTTGGTATAGAACGGCTCTTTGTATGGCAGGAATCCTTATTCGACTTTATAATTAATAATTATTTGGGTGTTAGTGAAACTCTTACAGCAGTTCTGTAGAAATGTTTTCTTTCCAAATTTATCGTTATTTATAATTCAAATCGTTAAACATATTTCAAATAAAGTCAATGTTAGTGAGTGATTCAAATTTAATTTCCTTTAATAATCAATCAGTAATGGTTATCGACGCAACTTAATTGATTAATTATTTTTTACATTTTTAATTAATTTATTTTTCAAATGGGTTTAGTTTGTAGAGGACCCCATTTTAGCCTGTCCCAAAACGGCTTCCAGGGACCATCTGTTAAACAGACCTCGAGATCTCGGCTGTCAACCCATTGATGTGGACCCATTAAAGGGGGAACGACTTGACGAATTGATCACATTCGTGTCAACCCACGGTACCAGTCAGAACGACAAGGTGCTAATTGATCTTGGAGTTGTAACAAACACAGGTTTGTCTGAAGAATAATACATTTAATCTTTTTTTCAACAAATTAGAACAATTTTTCATTTATTGTCAACGCGAGTAAGAATTACCTTAACGATGGTATCGAACTGATCACCTCGATGTTGAAAGCCTGTACATAAAGTCAGTGAGTATTTGTCCATTATTGGTTGTGTTCTTGTTCGATGGGAAGACCCAGAAGCAAAAAGTGATTGGTCAAGTTTATACGATTTGTATTTCATATTTTTAGCGCATTGGAAACGCATTGAAAACCATTGTGCTTACGACGATGAGATTGTTGTAGAGTTTGACATAGAAATGCAAGATTCCGATACTACTGTAGATACGAGCAGAGATGGTACCATAGCAGTGGCTATTTCATCTGGTGATGAAACTATATCAGTGCTGCAAGATGTTATTACTGCCAGGTTAGTGATAAATTACATCAGTGCTGCAAGATGTTATTACTGCCAGGTTAGTGAGAAATTATATCAGTGCTGCAAAATGTTATTTCTGCCAGGATAATGAGAAGCTACATCAGTGCTTCAAGATGTTATTTCTGCCAGGATAATGAGAAACTACATCAGTGCTTCAAGATGTTATTTCTGCCATGATAGTGAGAAACTACATCAGTGCTTCAAGCAAGATGTTAGTTCTGCCAAGTTGGTGAGAAACTACATCCGTGCTTCGAGATGTTATTTCTGCCAGGTTAGTGAGAAACTACATCGTGCTGCAAGATGTTATTTCTGCCAGGATAATGAGAAACTACATCAGTGCTTCAAGTTGTTATTTCTGCCAGGTTAGTGAGAAATTATATAAGTGCTGCAAGATGTTACTTCTGCCAGGATAATGAGAAGCTACATCAGTGCTTCAAGATGTTATTTCTGCCAGGATAATGAGAAACTACATCAGTGCTTCAAGATGTTATTTCTGCCATGATAGTGAGAAACTACATCAGTGCTTCAAGCAAGATGTTAGTTCTGCCAAGTTGGTGAGAAACTACATCCGTGCTTCGAGATGTTATTTCTGCCAGGTTAGTGAGAAATTATATCAGTGCTGCAAGATGTTATTTCTGCCAGGATAATGAGAAACTACATCAGTGCTTCAAGTTGTTATTTCTGCCAGGTTAGTGAGAAATTATATAAGTGCTGCAAGATGTTACTTCTGCCAGGATAATGAGAAACTACATCAGTGCTTCAAGATGTTATTTCTGCCAGGTTAGTGGGAAATTATATCAGTGCTGCAAGATGTTATTTCTGCCATGTCAGTGAGAAACTACATCAGTGCTTCAAGCAAGATGTTACTTCTGCCAGGTTAGTGAGAAACTACATCGGTGCTTCAAGATGTTATTTCTGCCAGGTTAGTGAGAAACTACATCAGTGCTTCAAGATGATATTTCTGCTAGGTTAGTGATAAAATATATCAGTGCTTCAAGCAAGATGTTAGTTCTGCCAAGTTGGTGAGAAACTACATCCGTGCTTCGAGATGTTATTTCTGCCAGGTTAGTGAGAAACTACATCGTGCTTCAAGATATTATTTCTGCCAGGTTAGTGAGAAATTATATCAGTGCTGCAAGATGTTATTTCTGCCAGGATAATGAGAAACTACATCAGTGCTTCAAGTTGTTATTTCTGCCAGGTTAGTGAGAAATTATATAAGTGCTGCAAGATGTTACTTCTGCCAGGATAATGAGAAACTACATCAGTGCTTCAAGATGTTATTTCTGCCAGGTTAGTGGGAAATTATATCAGTGCTGCAAGATGTTATTTCTGCCATGTCAGTGAGAAACTACATCAGTGCTTCAAGCAAGATGTTACTTCTGCCAGGTTAGTGAGAAACTACATCGGTGCTTCAAGATGTTATTTCTGCCAGGTTAGTGAGAAACTACATCAGTGCTTCAAGATGATATTTCTGCTAGGTTAGTGATAAAATATATCAGTGCTTCAAGATGTTATTTCTGCTAGGTTAGTGAGAATCTATATCAGTGCTTCAAGATGTTATTTCTGCCAGGTTAGTGAGAAACTACATCAGTGATTCAAGATTTTATTACTGCCAGGTTAGTGAGAAACTACAATAGTGCTTCAAGATGTTATTTCTGCCAGGTTAGTGAAAAACTACATCAGTTCTTCAATATGTTATTTCTGCCAGGTTAGTGAGAAACTACATCAGTGCTTCAAGATGTTATTTCTGCCAGGTTAATGAGAAACTACATCAGTGCTGCAAGATGTTATTTCTGCCATGTTGGTGAGAAACTACATCAGTGCTTCAAGATGTTATTTCTGTCAGGTTAATGAGAAACTACATCAGTTCTGCAAGATGTTATTTCTGCCACGTTGGTGAGAAACTACATCAGTGCTTCAAGATGTTATTTCTGACAGCTTAATGAGAAACTACATCAGTGCTGCAAGATGTTATTTCTGTCACGTTGGCGAGAAACTACATCAGTGCTTCAAGATGTTATTTCTGTCAGGTTAATGAGAAACTACATCAGTGCTGCAAGATGTTATTTCTGCCACGTTGGTGAGAAACTACATCAGTGCTTCAAGATGTTATTTCTGACAGCTTAATGAGAAACTACATCAGTGGTGTAAGATGTTATTTCTGCCACGTTGGTGAGAAACTACATCAGTGCTTCAAGATGTTATTTCTGTCAGGTTAATGAGAAACTACATCAGTGCTGCAAGATGTTATTTCTGCCAGGTTGCTGAGAAACTACAACAGTGCTTCAAGATGTTATTTCTGTTAGGTTAGTGAGAAACTACAGCAGTGCTTCAAGATGTTATTTCTGCCACGTTGGTGAGAAACTACATCAGTGCTTCAAGATGTTATTTCTGTCAGGTTAATGAGAAACTACATCAGTGCTGCAAGATGTTATTTATGTCAGGTTAATGAGAAACTACATCAGTGCTGCAAGATGTTATTTCTGCCAGGTTAGTGAGAAACTACATCCGTGATAAAGGTTTAGTTTTCCAACTAATTACTTTGATCACGCATACTTCCCTGTTAGCAGCCCCGCTAATAATAATTTTACTGGATGTATTTATGCTGATTATTCTATATTTCGCATTGGCAGTCTACAGTCGTATTGTGAAATTATTTTTCCTTTGTTTTCCAGATTTGAGAGATCTCAGCGCCCAATGTTAGAGCTCACTATGGAAGTGTTTCCGACGAACCCTGAGGAACACAGTTACACTCTAGATGGTGTAGAGAAAATATATAAACGAGGGTAAATTTTTTATATTTTAATTTCGTGTATATATATTATATATATTCTTACATATATATTAGATATATTCTTATTCTTACATATATATTCTGTAATTAAACATGTTTGATACTTAACTTAGTCTCACCAAATCTAATGACATTGCTTTTCTATCTCAGATCCAGGGTTTCGTACGACATAACTGTTAAACACATGGACAAGGTTGTATCGCAGGCCGAAGCTTTAAACATGGAAATTGCGCTGTATCTGCCTATATATATCAATCCAGTGTTTGACGATAACGGGAAACTGAGTCACACCACGGCAGTTGAACTAACTAATCAGGCGGATGGTATCGTGTATACGCCAATCAATGTAGAACACATTGCTGGGGGATTGATCAAACTATTTGTAAGTGAATCATTTAATTTTAAACTTTTTAACATTGCGATCCTACAGGTTTATAAGCGTCACGTAAAGTACCACTTTTTATGGTAGTTAATTACTAAGATGACGTTACATCATAATGTTTCAATTATTTATTAAACAATAGGCCTACATACCGTAGACCTATTGTAAGCGGAATTCCTGACAATACATACAGTGCCCGATTCCTTCTCGTCTAGGCTGACCGCGTTTACTTTACGGACACCCTGAGAGTTCAGCTGCACGCGGTAGTGGATCGAGATGAGATCCTGGTGGAACCTCGTCTCTATTGGGCGACCTCCCCGGCCGAAATCAAATGGAAACGCCACGCGAAGCCCCATTATGCGGACGCGGAAGGCCTAACAGAAGACGCAGCCGGGAGCAACTACTATAGACCGGCTTTCCAATTCGTAACATACCGATTCTTCTTTGAACGTAAGTCTCTTACCTACAAGTTATTATGATATAACCTAATTGTTTACTATTGTCATAAAACGTGTTTATATCGCTTGTTTTTTGTGAGAAACTTTAAAAGGTTTATATTTTAACCGAATTTATTCTAAAGTAAACCTTAATCTATCATCAACAGTTAATTAAGTTTATTAAATATATATACAAAATTTACACTGAATATTTCGAAGAGTGATTTGATGATATTGCAAAAACTATTAATTTGACATCAGCCATCATCACCATTAACTCTTCTAACAAATATTACTTGATATCAATATATAGATAGTTGAAACTGAAGTTAATTATTTTTAAAATCGTTACAATTATATCTGGCGAATTTATTTGCATATAAACAGTTATTTTTATTTCTCAGAAATTATTTTAAAAAGTTCAAATTTATTTAATTTGGTAGCGAACTGCGGTTCGAATGGTGCTCCAGGAGCTCTCGGTATGGCCTCAGGGGTTATAGAAGATTGTCAGCTGAAGAGCTCAACGGACATCGATGATGCACACAAGGCTTATAATGCGAGACTGGCAGATACGGCAGGTATGTCATCGCGTCAACAAAGATAGAATAAAAAACATTTAAAAATACCAAAAAGAGAATCACTATATTACACAGAAGCTAGTATTTCAAAGAAACAGTCTACGATATATCAGATATGAGTACACAAGGTCTATGCTTACTTACAAAGGTTTTCCAGGATCTACAGTATAATTAAAGAAGCTTACATATTCGCTATTACTTTACGGAACCTATACATTTACCGGTAATAATAAATAAGTAATCTACAATTTCATCAAGTAGTCCTTTCATTAGTTTTTCACTTAATTAGTCAATCTATTGTTCCATTGGTGGTATGCTTGAGACTGCTTCTTTCACAGTGTAAACCTCAATATCATGAACTGCAAACTTCGGGTCTCCTGTGAGGATTGACTGCGGCATATCTCTAGCCGAATACGAATGAGGGAAGTTCGTTCTGGACTCGTTGTTTGTGTTACAATTATCGGCTATCATTAGATCAGGTCCTGCACCGAACACCGGTCCATAGCTGAATGAAAATAATGTAATAGCGCTCAAATTAGAACACATAAAATGAGGTACAAATATCTAATTATATTTGTAAGTCACATAATCTCTACTCTATTTGTACCGAGACAAGACAGGGGGAAACTTCAAACGCAATTCCCATCTTGGAGAATTAAATTCCCGACTTGGCGAATTAACAATGTTATTTATAAGTTTAGGGAAAGGTGCAGGTTACAGATACAGGGGCACGTTATTCTAACCAAACAATAATGCAACACACGTCACTGCTTAATGCGATACTAACTCAGCATGACTGCAAATTGCGTAAGCTGGCTGTTGGATTGGGAACTGCATGGCTGGGAAGTTTTCTTTGTTATTCAACGTGAAAAGGAAACTGTTATTGGATTCGCTATACATCCCCTCCCGTTCGTCGTTGTTCCCATCCCAGGGAACATCCGTATAGCCGCCGCATATGTTTCCGCCGGTTGTCTGCAAAACAAATCGACAGTTGAGTCTAGAATTAATATCTGACTGTTTGTAACAACTTTCCGATTGCTCGGCTTACTCAAACTAATATATTATGAATATGATGTGTAGTTAAAAAAATATGGACATATCAACAAAAATCACATCGACCAATATCATCATCATTTGAATGTTTACTGCTTGAGTGAGCATCATCGAAGCGTTGGGAAATAGAAGACAATTAGTGAGAGGTAATCAAACTTTGGATGCATGTCGCACACAGAGACAATACAAACACCCTGGGGATTAACCCTGTGCGCTTGTCGCGAACTCTCATACAAGGGAATTCAACTCATCACTGAGGGATTACAACCTGCTTATTCCCCAATTCCTCAAGACACTTCAGGAATAATTTTGATGGTTGCAGTCAAAACAATACACAAAACTTTATTTCCTATGCAAACAATTGGAGCTGTCGGTCACTTTTTCAATTTCGTTCAATTTCCGCCACTATCTGTCTGAAATAGTACTATGCAGAAATGGACTACTGAAATAGACCCCACTAACCAAAATAATCGTATAGGTTGGGGAATATCCGTCGGCGTTCTGATGGAACGCGCGGCCGGTGTATCCATCCCGGGAGCCACGGTACAGTAACCGCCACTGTTGGTGCATGTTGCCGAACCAGGTAGCGAGATAACGTTGCAGCGATCGGAACTGGTTCGATAAGATCTCCGTGTCGCCAAACAGTCGGTAAATGATCCGAGGTTGCAGACCCAGATCGGAACCAAGTTCGGTCACTCGAGTCGGTATTGCCGACAATTTGTACCTAATATAAAAAAAACATTTATTACATAAAATTGGAATAATAATAATAGTATATGTATAGTTTGTATACAGAAATACTAGAAATAAAAATAATTATTATACTATTTTTCACTATTCTTGAGGCATTTTCTTTACATTTTTTCCTAGGGATAAAAATGCATAATTTTTATTTCTTATTTTGAGCAATCCATGGTCTACCCAGGGGGTTCATTTCTGCAATGTGCGTGAAATAAAGACTTTATACTCACGAGTGGAAATGGGTTCTATTATGTATATGGTTTATTAACACAGTTGGTGCAGCGGATAAATGTTTTAACAATTGAATAATAGTTATTTAATTCATCGCAGAAAAAATCTAAAAAATCGACTAATGTCTACAGGACTATAATGATTCTAGAATTAATGAATATTAAATATAATAAACCCACACTATTTAATTAGCAAACTAATTTGTCAAAAATAATTTTGTTTAATCCCTTGAAGGAGTCACTGTTAGGGGACAATGCTTTTAATGCTGCTGTCTAGCTCACTTTTAGTAATTATTCAATATATTATATTCAATAATTATTTCTTACATTAATAACATCTACTATACTAACCGCTCCAAGGTGATGTGAGGCGGAACAAGTCGCGTCACTTCAACCTCGTTGGCGTAGACCTTGGAGTCGATGAGCATGAATCGAATATGGGGTATCAGCGGTTCGATAAGTTCATCCAATGCTATTCGGTCATCGTCCGACCATTGCGTGCTACTATATGGGGTCTGAGCCTTGGCGCAGGCCCATCGCATTACCGCCCTCCAGATA
>JAUCBJ010002066.1:0-33728 GCA_032718475.1 Nemertoderma westbladi | reverse complement strand
AAATTGTTTTCAATTTTTTAATGATTTAATCTAGAGCAGATTTTTTTCAAGATTCCAAATTTGAAAACCGTTTAGCAATTTCTATCTTACTTCTAAAGATATGGCTGTATGTCCATTTGACTGTCGGTCTGTCCGTCAGTATGTCTGTCCATCAATAAAAAGTATACTGTCTCAAATTCTCTATATGGGTTTTCGGGGTCGGTGACTTCATTTCTGATGTCTTTATTCAAATTTTGCCACGTCGTTTCTGTCTGTATGCATGTCAGTCGGTCCGTCAAAATATAACCGACAGCCTCACTGCCAAACAGACAATTTGGAAGCCATCGAATGTTAAAACTGACACTCGAAATGAATTCTGCGACCAGGAAAACCGCTTTAGCTAAAGGTTTAGCTAGATGGTGTGCACTTTAATTATATTTGACGGACAGATTGTCGGATAGTCAGATAGACATACAGACGGATGGGGGGGGGATTCCCCCCCCCCCCCCCTTAATATGACTAACCGGGACGCATATCTGCCTTGCATACTTAATAGTATGCAATCGGTCGGTCAATAAAATTGACCGACTGTGTTAGTCATAATAGGCCGACCGTTTTAGCCATCTCAGTGTAGATCGGAGTTCTCGGTATAGGTCGGTGTTAGCTCGGTAGGCCTATAGGCCAGTATATTTTGCTTTTTAAGATCGGTATACCTCTGTACTGTATTGCATTGTTATAGCTCAGAATGGGTCGGTATACGTTTTAGAACGTACTGATTCATCTTTGCTGTACTGGGTATCGTACCAGTCTGTTACTGTTAGTCTGTTCTTAAAGAACTTAATTTATATTATTATCATTATGGTATGTTCTGTTTAAGTCAGCATGTCCACTGTCTCATTAATTTTAATTTCCCACTGATTTGCATATCAGCTATTGGCTACCTACGCTTACCGTCTTAAAAATTTCAGATACGCAAAACATAATTATTTTCACCTATTATAGGAGTGGCAAAATTAAATTCCTGTCTAATTCTACCTAATTTTGTAATAAATTCAGCTCTCTTCCTTAAAATATCCCTATCGAACTGGCATTTATAATCTAATGTAATTCCGAGATGCACAGCCTGTTGTACCCAAGGTAATGATAGATTATTTATTATAATTCTAACTAGCGGTGGATTCCAACGAAACTGAAAAGGTATACATTTACATTTGCACTTATTTTGATTTATATCCGTACTTAATCTCAAATTATATTCAGAACAAAAAGATATACAAATATCAACCATAAATTGCAAACCAATGACGGAACCACATAATAATAATACGTCATCTTGCATAAGCCAGACAACCGAAAAAGTGTGAACCAACATAACACCCAACCTAACAAATTTTAAGCCTAATTAACAATATATTCAGCACAACACAGAACAAAACTGGAGATATGATTGACCCTTGCCTGCATCCATTACTTATATTAAACTTTACCGAAGTTGATGTATTCCATAGTACATAACATTCTTGAACTCTACAAATAAATAATAGGCATCTTAGGTAAAAAGGAGAAAATCCCTTTTTAATTAATTCTAGAAATAACTTCGACCATTCTACAAGGTCGAACGCCTTTGTAAAATCTAGTAGACACCCGTATACTGGTGATTGATTTCTAGAATAATAACTTATAACTTCGGACGCTGTCCACGTACATTGCGTGGTACTAGATTTCTTTTGGAACCCAAATTGTAAATCATCAAATTCTAGTTTATCACCCTCCGACAATAACATAACCCATTCAAATAACTTCAAAAGTAAAGCCGCAATAGCAATCGCCCTGTAGTTATTGATTGAATTAATATCACCCAATTTATTTTTAACAATAGGTACAAAAGCAACAGATAACAAACATGTACAAAAAAAGAACTAAATAGTGATATTGGTTTCTAACAAATTTCCCCCATTAATTATAGCATCAGAATCAAAAGAGCAATTAACATCACTTTTACAGGATTTTAAATGACCAAGTGCCTCGTGTACTGCACTTTGAGAAATACAACTTGCTGATAAATTATTTCCCTCGACATTAATTGCTGGTTCGATTTTAATTTCAATTTCACTTAAATCTTGATCAATATCTTGATTATATAATTGTTTATAAACAGAAGCAAATTTGTCAACAATTTCACTTTCTACCGTACAACCATCTACTGACTGACTGTGTACATCTATTTTACCTCGTAATCTACGAATTTCTTTAAATATATCAACATTCCCGTTTAATGAGGACTGAAAAAGATTATAACGTTTAACACGATCTTGCTGACGTTTAAGACGTCGTACCGCGTACTTATACTGGGCTCGAGATTGCACTCTAAGATTAAATAAATTACTGACCGAGGCGTTAGGTCTCCCAGCGGCACACCAAACTGAATGCCAAAAAAGGGCATCGTCTTTAAAAGGCTTAACGTACAAGTTCCAACCTGGAATAAATTCCTTACGTTCACCACTATTATCACTGTTGGAGTTACCACCCGTACTTGGTAGAAATTTAGCTGCACTTTCTAAAGAATCCAAAATGTAGACAGCCTGCTGTTCCAGTTCAACTCGGTGCACATTGGAAGTACAATTAGCACTTCAACAATTATTAGCCTCAAAAACCGGTACCTCAGACAAAAGTTCATCCAATTTGTAACTAAACTGATTTTTCTGCTCAGCCGCTGCCCTGTTAAAAATATTCCTACGAGGAAAAGTTTGATCAGTTACATTATTATCTAACGCACCAACTGATAATTTAAAATATATTGGGCTGTGCCACGACAAATTTTCACCAAAATGTAACACATTAGATTCAGAATAATTATCTAACAATTTATCATTAATCATGAAATGATCAATAACGGATCTATGTATCCCATTTACTGTACACTGTTGATAAGTGAAATCTACTGGACAAAGGTCCCATAATACATTTAAATTAGCATTTTCAATAATCGAATAATCGAATCGAAGTCAAAATTGTTAACCTGAGTCGAATCGAAATCGAATCGAAATTATGTTTCGATGAAATATATACGAGTTGCACCAATCGTATCAAACTTGTTTTTTTCGGTGCTGTTTGCAAATTTTGGTGATAGCACGAAATTTTGAAAAAATCCATTCAATAGATAAAATTGCTTGTGACAATTTATTTCTTGCATTTTAGAGGTTTATGGCTGTTCTGAATTCAATGAAATATATAATTATCGAACTAGACATCTCAAACTTGTATTTTTTGGATGTGGGTGCAAAATGTGGTGCTAGCACCAAATTTTGATAACCATCAAATATATCAATTGATTGTGTCATCTTGTTTCTTGCGTTATACGGGTTTGTTAGGGTTCTGAATTCAATGGAATCAGTAAAAATTTCATAAGAGTTTTCAAACTTGTATTTTTCGCCGGTGGGTGAAAATTGTTGTTTTGCACCAAATTTTGGAAAGGAGTAAATTGATCAGTAGATAATATCATCTTGTTTCTTGCGTTACACGGGTTTATGAGGGTCCTGAATCCGATGGAATCAATAAAAACAGCACTGGGCATCGCCAACTTGTACTTTTTGGTGATGGGTACGAAATTTGGTGCTAGCACCAAAATTTGCCAAATTACGCCGAAAATTACGAGTAACAATGATCTGGCATATTAGAAATGTATTCCATTAGAATCAGCGCCCTAGAAAACATGAAAATGTGAATTTATAGCATCGTATAAGTGAATTAAAAATTTTGCGTTCTAACTGAAAAGTGCTGGTTACTTGTTTTTTTCATTTTTCTCATACGCATAGAGGACTAAACAGCCATTTATGGTAATCATATCATTTTTAAATATTTTCCAATGTATTTTGCGCCCCAGAAAACCTGTATTGAAAAACAATTAGCCGAAAAATGTAACTTTCAAATTTTGTGAAAATTGTGCACTACTTGTAATTTTGGTGCTGCAATATTACCACCCCAGTACATTTTTTCGGTCGGATCCAGACTAGTGATACCTACGTACAAACAAAAAATCAGACGTTTTCGTTAATATTTGTAGATTTTAGAGAAGAGGTCAATATGACCCCCCCCCCCCCCCCCCCCCCCCGGTACTAATAGGGTTAATGGCTAGGAATTAAGTTTATTTCCTTGATTATCCTTAATGACTGCAACATATATATATGATGCCTTAAGATACACATACAATACAAGGCAACAGGAGCTGTAACGACGATAGAAAACGCGAACCAATATGCTGTATTGAACGACCTCGTTAAGGAATGATTAATAATTAAACAACTTCATCGTTCACACAACTTGTCTGTAAAAATGGCCCTCGCTATGAATTTACTGAATTTATTGAAAACATTTCACACCATATATGTACACACACATACTGGTATATGTTACATTATATTATATTATAATATGTAATCTCTAATCCTTTACTTTTCTTAATAATGAAAGAAGAGTGCTGAATACACTTATGGTGGTGGGTGTTGAGTTGCTTTATTCTTTCTGGCTAATATTCTATATTAATATAATTTTGAATTCATCATCGTTCATTACATTTCACCTTCATTTTTCTCTCATTACCCCCCCCCCCCCCCACCCCCACCCCCATCCTTCCCTTTCTTATGGCATATAAAAGTAAAAAAAAGTAAATTTTCTTCAGCCGGTAGGCCAGGTATTACGCACAAAGTCTGACGACTTATTTCCAGTGCGGTCGGTCCCCCCAGAACTTTACTCTCCAGAGGAAACTCCAGTACTCATTTAGCTACCACTTAAGGATGCAAGAGAGGATGCAGAGATGCGCCCTGGCTGGTCCCTTTAAAGCATTCGTGCTGAAACGAAAACTGCCCTGGTCCATGTGAGGATCGAACCCACGACCTACAGAAGATGTGAATTCAATGCAACCACTACACCAAGGTGGTACCTTAATATAGGCTTATTTCAAACCCAAAAAGTGTGCCTCCCTATCCTTCCACAACTGTTCTTTTTTTACTGAAAATTCGACACTAATGATGGAGTTTTTAAATGTGATAACTGTGCAAATCTATACCATGTTCCCTGTGGAACATTATTTTTAAGTATCCGTGAGGTGAAGGAATCCATTATATGGCAGAATATCATGTTCTGTTACTACAGATACTCTGACTTATTTCCATTTTCTTCTGTTGACAATGATGATGCCGATATATTTGAGCCCAACGTCTATTAACCCTAAGACCGTATCTATTTTTAACTTAAATTGTCCTAGTCTCTCCACTAACCTACCTGCTATAACTGACTTTCTACTCAATATCTCATCTAAGTTTGATATTCTTACTTTCTCAGAAACGTTTATTAGTGACGGCGACTTAACTGACATTCTACACTTATACTCTCTAGGCTATCGAGACCCATTCTTGGATAATAGAACTGCTATCTACGTAAATAAAGCTCTAAATGTATCTGAAAGGACTGACTTACGCATTGAAGGTATTGAAAATTCTTGGATCCAAATCTCCCGCCAACACTCCAAACCCTTACTTATCAGTTCTATTTATCGCCCTGATGTTTTTAGACTCCTTTATCGCTCTCCTGGACACGCCACCCTGGCTAAATTAACCAACCTTAAGTATGATGTGGTAAATAGCGGGCGATATAAATATCGACCTGTTGAAAAATTCCCCTAAAGCTACTCAATATAATAACACACTTAACTCGTACGGTTTCATCCAACTGATTAATAAACCTACCCATGTGATTCCTTGGTTTAAATCCCTAATAGACTATGTTATTACCAATATTACAACATATTTTTCATCATCTGGTGTATTTGAACTCTTACTTGGCTCAAGTGACCACTACCCAACGTTTGCAATCTTTCAAAATACCTCCTGCTTTTTTAATAAACCCAAAGAAAAATTGGTCTATGACTATTCTAAATATAACCAGACTAACTTTTTTAAGGAAATTAACTTTCCAAGCTCATGGACATATAATGGGCCCACAATCACAAACAATGAAAAATTTGATGTTTTTTATTATGACTTAACCGCATTTGTTCGAATCATATAACCCAAAAATCTGTCCCACCCCGAAAAATTCCTCTTAAGCCTTGGATGACCACAAACTTATTAATATGCACAAAATATAAAAATAGACTATACCGAATTTACATAAATAAACCAAGTGAGCAAAATAAAATAAAATTATCTCAATATAGAAATTAATTAACGTCAGTAGCGCAGTATGCATGCAGTGCAACAATCATACTACTCAACTCAGTTTCAGACAAATGCTAAAAACCCTCGAAAAACACGGCTTATGGATTAATACAGCGCTAAATAGGACGAGAAAGCACAATGCACTTAAGAAATTGTTTATTTGTATTGGAGACGCTACCGAGTCCATTACAGACCAATCTCAAATAGCTACGTCGTTAAATAGGCTCTTCGCATCCATTGGTCCAAAATTAGCATCTGTAATCCCACAATCCAGGCGATCACCAACACACTACATTCATAATACTCGCCCCAACTCCTTCTCGCTGGTAGAAATTTCCCCAGTAGAAGTCCAGTATCATCTACTAAATCTAAACCCTACCTCTTCTACTAACGACCCTTTTCCAACTAAACTCCTGAAAACTGTTGCTGAAGCCATATCTATACATCTAAGCAATCTTATTAACCTATCCATCACTCGGGGTTTCTTTACTAATTCTCTCAAAATTGCTAAAGTCATTCCCTTATACAGAGGCGGAGAACCGAGTGATTCTAATAACTACAGGCCCATCTCTCTACTCCCAGTAATATCTAAAATATATGAAATAATAATAAATTCTTAATTGTTATCATACTTATCTAAATATAACATTCTAAGTAAAGCTCAATTTGGGTTCTGCGCTAAAACATCAACCACTCATGCTTTACTTACTGTAATAGAAAAAATTCGCCAGGCTCTAGACCAAGGCTCTCTGTGCTATTATCATTTGCAACATTAACATCGAGGAACACAAAACTCTGTTATTTTCCCGAACAGCTTGCCCGAGACCCGATGGCCATTCTCACGCCATTTGGATGGATGCTCACTGGCGATGAGACACCGTTTGGTGTGTCTGAGACATCAGGGTGCATGCTGTCAGGCACTGTTGAGGACATAGAGAAGAAACCAGGGATGGGCAATGGGGAGGTCCCATATAAAAGGCAGCCCAGGAGAGGATACCAGGAGTCGGAGATAAGTATGGATCCGGAACCACGCATAGTGGGGCGTGGTGAAAGGATAGAGGATAGTTCCAGAGAAATACTGCCGATAGATGAGTTAGGAGGGGAAGCCACAGCAAGAGAGTGGGTGGAGGAAAATGGGTTCGACGCAATGCGTTAGGAGGGGAAGCCACAGCAAGAGAGTGGGTGGAGGAGAATGGGTTCGACGCAGAAGACCTAGAGGCGATGGGGTGGAGCATAGATGTTCCTGGCAAGTATCGGTATGAGGATGGAGAAGAGTGGACGGCGAGATGTCCGGAGGAGTGTCCGGAGGAGACGCCGGTCCGGTTGAGAGGCATACCAAAAAGGGGGAGGTCAAATAAGAAGACAGGGTGGAAAGGGATAGGATTACTATTTTCTATTCTCCTTTACCTATTCTGTTGATTTCTTTTCATTCTACCGCCATTTGACGACAAGATGAAGGGTGGCATTTTGCTGCCAGGGGACCATGAGGAAATCAAGAAGGTGACCGAAAGACCCGATTTTAGGGTGGAGGAGGAGAGAAGATCAATTCCAAGAGAGTTGGAATTGACAAGGAGAGTGGGGCGAAGGTAAGAGGACCTACAGGGGGGCAGTGGGAGAGTGCCTGCCAGAAGAATCGCCCTTAAAGTTTAGTTGTCCAATATATTGGACTGAGGGGGGTGGGAATGAGGGCGTGACGCCCTTCCCACACATAAAAAATATAAAATAAAATAAAACAAACAAATAATAAAATAAGTAGTAACATAGTAGACAGTAATAGTAGTAGGTAGTACTAGTACTAAGTAGGGTACATAGTACCGTAGAAGTTGTGGGCACCGAGAGCGCCACGTATTAAGAGAGTAGAGAGTATGGTATGTAGGTATACCATAGAAATAGTAGGGTACATAGTTCCGTAGGAGTTAGAGGTTGTGGGCACTGAGAGCTCCACGTAGTAAGAGAGTAGAGGGTATGGTATATAGGTATACCATAGAAGTAGTAGTAGGGTACATAGTACCGTAGGAGTTAGAAGTTGTGGGCACCGAGAGCGCCACGTAGTAAGAGTGTAGAGAATATGGTATGTAGGTATACCATAGAAGTAGTAGGGTATATAGTACCGTAGGAGTTAGAGGTTGTGGGCACCGAGAGCGCCACATAGTAAGAGAGTAGAGGGTATGGTATATAGGTATACCATAGAAGTAGTAGTAGGGTACATAGTACCATAGGAGTTAGAAGTTGTGGGCACCGAGAGCGCCACCTAGTAAGAGAGTAGAGGGTATGGTATATAGGTATACCATAGTAGCAGTAGTAGGGTACATAGTACCATAGAAGTTAGAAGTTATGGGCACCGAGAGTGACACATAGTGAAAGGAAGTAAAGGGTATGTATACATACCGTAGTAATAGTAGTAGGGTACATCGTACCATAGAAGTTGTGAGCATTGAGGGCGCCACGTAAGGAAGTAGGAAGGTAGTTACGATAATAGTACAGACAGGGGGGAACATAGAAAAATAAAATAAGACTAAGGAGAATTGGCACTTTGGGGGTGGTAGAGAACACAGGATATTGTGGAGCAGTGGCGATGGGCCAACTTATGGGTCTTGTCTGCCATAAGCCGATGGACTGGGGTAAGTTCCGGGACGAGTACGGAGCGGAACTGGCAAACTCACTGAAATGTGGAGTGAGGCCAGGGAAACAGGAGGTATATCAGTTCCGAAGGGGAGCGATAAAGATATATCAGTAGAGATATATCTTACAGGAGGATTGGATAATGATGGGTTTATTAAACCTATTCATGGCTGTGGTTATCGGAAGAGAGCCAACGGCGTTTCTGCTATCAGGAGCACCTCTAAACTACAGGAGAGCCTTTAAGGTGGCCTTCGAAGGTCTGGTAGACCACCCGGGGCTGAAGGGCGAGTTGGTTAACTACAATAACCGGCACCTAGTAGACAGAGAGGTGGACACACCATACAAGAGGTGGGAGAAACTGGAAGCGGATATAATCGAGGAGAAGAGGTTGGAGGAGATTGCCAGGCGAGAAAGGAGGGAGGCAGACGCGAGAGAGGCGAATATAAGGGGATGGGAGTATGAGTTCGAAGCCCAGGTCTTGGACGAGCTAAGGTGGGGATCAGGGAGCTCAGGCGAGTTTCTGGGGGAGGAACTGGGATGGACGGAGGGATCACCAAAACAGTCGACATCGGTATTGCAAGTGATGCCCATACCAGGGCCATTCACATACCAGGAGGTAGCGACAGCGGCATCGTTTCAAGGAGTCATCAACACTCAGAGATATTTGGATAGATGGACGCCAGAGAACAGGGTCGAGTTTAGGGACTTTCTGGCGGAGAACGTGCAGAGGGCGAGGAAAATGATCCTGTGGGACGCTACCAGGGGGAAGCAGGAGGGACACTCGGAGGGACCACCTGCAAAGCATTACCGGGAGTTGATAACACCAGCACCCAAAGAACTGACGATGGGGCTTAGCAAGACAGTAACGGCAAGAATGAGAAGTCTCAGAGAGGAGAAGCTGGAGGGAAGGAAGCGGCCCAGGCAAGACGATGACAGGGGCAAAGAACTAAGATGCTTCCCGAAGACAGGGGGAGTGAACTAGAACTCAGGGACGGAGATGTGGGTGTGCCTGGAAGGCACCACATGTAGAGTAAAATACGAACTCCTAAGTGCAAATAATTAAGTCCAATGAGTATGTACATATGTAAATAATTAATCAATATAAATATATAATCGATGTAAGTACTATAGTCATATATAACCTTTTCCAATTAGCTACTGGGATTGGGGACCACTTGACAACGATAGGAGGATGAGACAATAGACGGATCCCATTTCTCAAGTGCCTGATCAAGCACTGACGAAAATGTGGGAGCACGACAGGAGGGGACGGAGAACCAAACAAACATCGGTTGAGTATAGGAGAACAGGGGGAGGTATAGAGAGGAGGTGTTGACATGCGTAGAAGTGAGAAGAGTGCAATTCAAGTGTGGGGAGTGAGCAGTGAGAGAGGAAGAGTCCCAAGGGACCGGAGAGAGAATAAGGGACAACGAGGTCCGTGAGAGAGAGAGTAAGGGACTGTTTACATTTATATAACGTCATATTGTAATAATAATAATCATTGTGAAATAAAATATAGTTAATGATAATAGGTGAGTCAGTCAATCAACATAGGATAGCAATACTGGTACAGCATAGTCCAAAGTACAAACCCAAAACCAAGGCCATCCAACACCAACGACTAGATACTAAACAGCACAGTACAGCAGTACCGGTAGGCCTACAATGATAATAAGTGAGTCATAAACTTAATAATCACATTCCTCCTCTTTTCTTTCGTTAGACCATCAGCCCACATCTCAATGGACGGAACCCAATGAACTTCACCATCTGGCTCTCGTAATACTTCGAATGCAAGGTCAAGTTGCAAGCGCTTTTCTGTTGGAGGAGAATCATTTGTAATACAGGAATACAAAGATTTGTTATATTTGTATTTGGTGGTGGATTTGTATTGGTGTATTTTGAGAGTTCGACCAGTCATTTCTTGTACCATTTCCTTAATATATATGCCAAGATCAACTGCTTCTGCCATAGCCAAACATTCCGCAGCTTCGGCACTTCTTGCAGTCCTTCTCAACTTCTAGCTTTTCCATGCAATCAAAGAATTTCCCCATATAATAAAGTAGCCTCCAACACTACCAACATAACTAAATGAAGCATCTGAATATATAACTAGATAATCTTGAACAGATGAATATTTCAAAGTTATTGGCTCTTTCTTTACTGTCTTGATCATTTTGTTCAGCTCATATAAATGAGAAGTAGTACAATGATTGATGCATGTGGCTAATTGTGAAACAGCGAATGACATTTCGGGCTGAGTAATCACACTTAACCATAGAAGCTGTCCAATGGCTCGACGTGCTGCACTAGACTCTTCTCCTTTAGCAACGACGTCATTGACGTCTATTAAATCTATCTTTTCAGCATATTCAGCTTGCGTAATCTCATAATTTCGACCTCTTTTACGAATCTGTATTCCCAAAAATACAGACCAACTTTCACTAATGTCTTCAATCTTACCTATGTGAAGTAACTTCGATAATTTTGAAACAATATTATTCAAATGTGAATCTTGTCCAACTATAAGAATATCATCAACATGTACAACAGCAATATCAATGACATCTCCATTTTAATCATTAAATCTAAAAATAGCATGATCACATTTTAGCAATACCCCACCACAGTATTCGAAAACAAACTTCAGACGTTCATACCAATTCTTTGATGCTTCTGTTAGCCCATAAACAGCCTTCTTTAGTTTCCATAACATTCCTTGTTCGCAAAGAGCTTCAGGTGGTGGCTTGAGATAAATATCTCGTTTAGTTGGATTCCCTTGCAAAAACGCAGTTTTTATATCAATAATCTTTGAATTCCAGTTATTTTCTGAACCATGCGCTAACGCTAATCTTAAACTCAATTTTGTCGCTGTCGGTGCGTACCCATTCACTTCTTCAGTGTCCTCGAATCCACGTACAACTAAACGAGCTTTAGGCACTTTGGAACCATGGTCCATGGGTCCGTGAGGAAGATTAGAGTGAGGTTGTAGAAAATTGTGTGAAGAGAGAGCACAATTGTCTCAAACAGAGACACCAGATACCTTGGTGCAACATAGCTCGCGATTGCACCAAGGAGGGGTAGTAATAACATACCCAGGGGGGGGGGGAGGGGGGGGTCTGGTAAGCCGACCCCGAGAAAAGAACTCCACCCCACACCCGATATTAGATTGGGTTCCAGCGGAATTGAAGCGCACTTGAGGTTGATGCTATCTTCTCACCGGGAAGATAGCATGGGGGGGGAGTGTAAGCAGATTCAATTCCCTTGCACTATCCACCCTAAAATGGGACCAGTGGCATTTTACCAATATAGTTGGGGATACGAGATTATCGGAAGATTTACCAGTCAGTTCATTAATCACAGAGTTGCAGACCGGTCATAGTTTTCGACCGTTGCCAACCAATATATGTTACTGATTTACTGCTGTCATTCTGTATTGTGATATCAATTACATACTAATTCTGTGCTATTATCATTTGGAACAGTGAGGAACACAAAACTCTGTTATTTTACCGAACAGCTTTCAGCCAAAAGAACACTAGCCCAGCAGACCAGCAGTCAGGCGACGCGTACAAAATCTAACCCGGTCGGGATCCTGTGACAAACATCCGGGCTATTCTATAAGCTACGCTATATTTTCCCTTTATATATTCTTCGATAACTCTATTTTATTCTAATTCCCATATATAAGTCATTACAAATCTTACCATTAGATTGTTTATACCTGTTTAGGCCGCAATACTCATGCATGACATTAATAGTTCCAGTTTTAATCCTCAGTCTGACTTAGGTTTATTATTTAATAAGGCCATTAATCAGCATTCTACCCAATCATCTGCTCAAGGTAATTTCCATATCTCCCTTACTAGACTCGATATTGCACAGCGATCTATCAAGTAAACCAGGTCAGGTATTCTAGGTCATTGATCAAGAAAACTTGCCACCTCCATGCAGCATAAAGGAGGTGCCACCTGTAGCTGCATAGACCCTCTTACTAGGGCAAATCTGGTCCTGTAACTAGGACCCCCTTCGTTCTGGTATAAGGACGCCCTTGGTCCTGGATTAAGGACCCATATACTTGGCTGCAGGGGTATATGGCCTGACCAGGCAGATGGTGATCTACCAATGGCTGGTCAGGAGTAGAGTGTTCTCATGTCCACTCTGAGAGCACTTCACTGCGACCTGCACCTGGCAGCAAGGGTACAGGGCATGACCCAGCAGATGAGCTGCAACAGCCAATGGTGGGTCATGTGCGCCAGAGTAGATATGGGTGATGGGCCTCATATCTGACTCCATTGCGACACACACCCTGTGGAATGGCAAACCAGGGTGTGGTATTTGCCCCGAGAGCTGACTCGGCAAAAAAGCACCCTCCAACCCCCACTATGGATTACATTAGCAATGCGGAGGTCCGGCCACTAGAGGCCAGTGGAATTACCGGACACAATCGGCCTCACAGGCGTCAGTTAACTCCTGACCGGCTGCCTGTCTCACCCCTTACTGGATAGAGAGCAGCCAACAATTCTTTGAGTCCCTTTCCTGATGACCTTTCTGGCCCAAACCCTGGGTCACCAGGGAGGCCAGATTGTGATGGGGAGAGGGATTCTGGAGTTGGAGGCTACTCTCATGTTCCACCCCGACCAACAAAGCCATTGGTGAATCTGAGGCAAGTCACTAGACTAGCCTCAGTAAACACCCTAACACTCGGGTCCCCAATGCGACAAGGTGAGCTGACTGCCTTGGCAG
The DNA here is from genome assembly GCA_032718475.1 of Nemertoderma westbladi. Classification (NCBI taxonomy): domain Eukaryota; kingdom Metazoa; phylum Xenacoelomorpha; order Nemertodermatida; family Nemertodermatidae; genus Nemertoderma; species Nemertoderma westbladi. Next base: position 20,166 of record JAUCBJ010002066.1, on the reverse strand, counting down.
ATAAGCTTTCTCTTAGCGCAGTGGGTGTTCAAGAGCACCGAATGCAGACTGGACAGACTGATGAGGTTGTGATTAAGGACATGGGGGGCGGTTGGCGACTCGCCCTCGCATCAGCAGATGATAGTGGCAATGGTGGAATTGGTCTATTGATGAATCCAACTGCACATGCAGCATTGGACAAAATAGACCAAATCTCTAACCGCATCATCCGTTGCCACTTCTCATGTTCTGGAAGACTGGCTAAGAAGTTTCCTAAGGTGGTTCTGATTGTGTGCTACTCTCCAACTAGTGTTGCCCCTGTAGAGGAGGTGGAAAATTTCTACCACAATCTACAAGCAGCTACTGATGGAGTGGATCAGCATGCATTCTTAACATTCCTGGGGGACTTTAATGCAAGTCTGCATCAATCACCTACATTGCCCTGGGTCTATAGCAATAGTGTTAACCGAAATTCTGTCCATCTTCAGGATTTTATCTCTGGAAATGGATTGTTTTCGGCTGGAACCCAGTTCAAGAAGCGAACTGGAAAGCTATGGACTCATAGTGGACCCAGTGGTCACAAGTCCCAGATAGACCATATTCTGTTTCGTAGGAAATACAGGAGCTCTATACAAGACTGTAATGCATTTACACTTCGACCCTTCTCCAGTGACCACCGCCTTATTGTGGCCAAGGTAAGACTCAGTCTGCGTGCTAGCAGAACAACGAAATCTGCTTTGCCGCGGCATGACTGGTCTTCTCTGTTGCAACAGCCAAGTGTGAGATCCAGCTTCACACTACAGCTGAGTAACAGGTATGAGGCTCTTGCTTCTGAGGCGGCAGATCACTGAGGGCTATACTGCCTTTACAGAAGCAGTTAAGTTAGCAGCTGCAGAAACAGTTCCTGTATACCCTCGAAACAGGAAAAGGGCCCCCTGGACTGACAACAAAATTCAAAAGTGCCGAAACGACCTTCATAAGGCGCAGAAAGAGTCCCAACTCAAACAGACTTTAGCGGCCAAGAATGCAGTTAAGGCTGCATCTAGGTCCCTGAACAGGCAGTACTCTGTTAATCTACAGGAGCTAATAAACCAACAGGTTGATGCCATCAATGATGCTGACGACAGCAGGCAATCATCCCAGGCATGGAAATCGATCAATCTGCTTACTGGGCGGAAAAGCCAACCAACCACCAAGGTTAAGGCTGAATCACCACCCGATCGCCTCAATGGTTGGAAAGCCCTCTTTGAAAAGCTCCTCAATAATGACAGGGTATTGCCAGATAACTTTATAGAAGTAAAAGTGTCTGAGTCTGTACTCTCAGATATTCCCATTGGCGATATCTCCTTTGCAGAAGTGAAGGCTGCTGCAAAGAGCATTAAGACCAATCGTGCCAGTGGAGTAGATGGTGTTCCCCCTGAGGTCTTTAAAATACCTGAGTGTTTAAAGCTCATCTATCCCATCATAGTAGACATGTATCGAACAACAAGAGTCCCACAAGAAATGAAAACAAATAAGTTGGTGCCAGTTCCCAAGAAGGGCAACCTAACACTCTATGGTTCTTTTCGGGGAATCTCATTGATCTCGATTGCTGCAAAGCTATACAATAGGATTCTATTAAATCGCATCAGGGATCCCATTGAGAGACTGCTCCGTGGAAATCAGAATGGGTTCCGTAAAGGTCGTGGGCCATGGAGCCCATTTTGGCATTTAGAAGGATAATTGAAGAATTATCAAAAAAGAAAGACAGGCGTCTGGCTGTTATCTTTGTTGACTTCTTCAAGGCCTTTGATTCAGTCTCTCGCTCACGTATGTTCAGCATACTTTCATTATATGGGATTCCTGATGAAATTATTGCAGCAATCAGATCAGTATACGATGGTTCGACAACATTTATGTCTACTGTTGACGGTGACACAGAACCATTTGAAGTGTTATGGGGCGTCCTCCAAGGAGACACACTTGCACCATTCTTGTTCATTATTGTGGTTGAATATGTTCTACGCATGTCCTTAGATCATCATAATGATGATTGGGTGATGATAACTCCACCTACTGGCTCCAGAAGTCGAGGAAATCCTGCCAAGTACCTAACTGATCTAGACTTTGCTGATGACTTAGGAGTACTCTCAGAATCATTAGAGGGAGCCCAACGGCTCCTCAGCTCATTAGAACATGCTGCTTCTAGTGTTGGTCTTTTTATTAACTCCAGAAAGACCAAAATTCTGACAGTTAACTTTGAAAGTCCTCAGCAAGTCTCTGATCGGATGAGCATAAGCTCAAAGGATGGTATGCTTGAGCATGTGGGCGACTTCTGTTACCTGGGATCATGGATCCGGAAGTCAGGTGAGGACCTTCGAATACGTAAGGGAAAGGCATGGGCAGCCTTGAATAGGCTTTCCAGGATTTGGAAGTCACCGAGAATTAATCGGAAACTTAACCCTATTAAACCCGGGGGGGGGTCAATATGACCCCTCCCGTGATTTTTTTATTATAATTCTGAAACAAACGCAGTTGGGAATCTGAAATTTTACGACTTTTCCTAAAAATCTATTGTCTTCCTAGTAGTGAAAACCGTTTTCAAAAATATTGGGTACTTTTCGAGTTATAGCGCCATTTTTTAACCCTACTTTTGGCACTTTTTTTGAGACGTTTTTTGAAAATTACATTTCATTAAATATGAATTGTAACATCTCTATTTTTTATTTACACGGGTTTTTTGGTGTTAGAAATTTGATGGAATTCATATAAATTGATTTAGAAATTTTAAACTTGTTTTTTTCGGTGGGTGCCAAATTTTGGTGCCTGCACCAAATTTTGAAATAAGTCAATTTTGTAAATTGATCGTTTGAAACTTGTTTTTTACGCAATTGGGGTGTTTTGGGTTTCTGGATTCGAAGAAATATATACGAGTTGCACGAAGCGTATCAAACTTGTATTTTTCGGTGCTGTGTGCAAATTTTGGTGCTAGCACGAAATTTTGAAAATCCATTCAATAGATAAAATTGCTTGTGAGAATTTATTTCTTGCGTTTTAGAGGTTTATGGCTGTTCTGAATTCAATGGAAAATATAATTATCCAACTAGACATCTCAAACTTGTATTTTTCGGATGTGGGTGCAAAATGTGGTGCTAGCACCAAATTTTGAAAACCATCAAATATATCAATTGATTGTGTCACCTTGTTTCTTGCGTTATACGGGTTTGTGATGGTTCTGAATTCAATGGAATCAGTAAAAATTTCATAAGAGTTGTCCAACTTGTATTTTTCGCCGGTGGGTGAAAATTGTTGTGCCAGCACCAAATTTTGGAAAATATGCAAATTGATAAGTAGATAGTATCACCTTGTTTCTTGCGTTATACGGGTTTATGAGGGTCCTGAATCCGATGGAATCAATAAAAACTGCACTGGACATCGCAAACTTGTACTTTTTGGTGATGGGTACGAAATTTGGTGCTAGCACCAAAATTTGCCAAATTACGCCAAAAAATACAAGTAGCAATGATCTAGCATATTAGAAATGTATTCCATTAGAATCAGCGCCCTCGAAAACCTGAAAATGTGAATTTATAGCATCGTATAAGTGAATTAAAAATTTTGTGTTCTAACTGAAAAGTGCTGGTTACTTGTTTTTTTCATTTTTTTCCTACGCAGAGAGGACTAAACAGCCATTTATAGTAATGATATCATTTTTTAATATTTTCCAATGTATTTTACACCCCAGAAAACCTGTATTGAAAAATAATTAGCCGAAAATGTAACTTTCAAATTTGGTGAAAATTGTGCACTACTTGTAATTTTGGTGCTGCAATATAACCACCCCAGTACATTTTTTCGAAAATTTTTTTTTCGGTCGGATCCAGACAAGTGATACCTACGTACAAACAAAAAATCAGACGTTTTCGTAAATATTTGTAGATTTTAGAGGGGGGGGTCAATATGACCCCCTCCCGGTATTTGTACAACATTTTATAGCCCGGTACTAATAGGGTTAAGGTCCGATTATTTAGAGCAGCAGTAGTTCCAGTACTCCTCTACGGGAGTCCATGCTGGGCTCTAACTGCTGAGGACACCAAATCTCTGGATGGCACATTCACAAGAATGCTACGCCGGGTTCATTGTGTCAAGTACAATGCACACATCCCCAACCAGACACTATATAACATTGGAGGTGTCTCATTGGTTCCCCCAAGCTTGACACTAGAACAAAATCGCCTCCGCTTTGCAGGACATTGCTTTCGCCGTGAGGACGAGCCAGTGCATAATCTTGTACTTTGGCAGCCTCGTGGAGTGAATAAGCATGGTGGACAGACCATGACTTTCTTGAGACGCATCTTAAAGGACACTGGCCTTAAAGATGCGGATGATCTAGCAAATGTCATGGGTGATAGAGAGTTGTGGCGGTGCAATTTTGTTGACAAGCCGGCACAGCATTCCTAAAAATGCAGCTGCAATGCAGCATGCCGATCCTAGTAGTAGTACTGTAGTATTGTTTTGATTAAAATCACTAAAACCTAGTATAATGGCGATACACCAATATTGTCAATACACCAATACACCAATACACCAATTATGACATTTAATGCATTCCAGAAGTTCTTTCTTGAGTCAATGATCTTTCATCAATGTGTGTTATATTGTTATAAATTTCATTGTGGTGCATCGCAAAAGCTCAAAATTTAATTTTAATTTTTAAGCCTTAATTTTTTGCCATTTGGCAACTTTTGCACACCGGTACGGTAGAACATTGAAATCTGAAAAAAGGAAAAAACGCACCAACCTAAAGTTTTGTTTAAGTAGTACTGGACTTTTAATTTGTTTTTGGTTGAGACCATGTTGGCCTCAATATTTTGTATGTGATGTATTTTCACAATATTTACAACAATATTTTTTACAAATATTTTCTCAATATCACAAGAATATTTAACTAGCTTGACAGACCCGAGCTGGCAATACTGGACGGATCCATTGCTATCATTATTATTATTGTAATAATGTACGCGCCAATGCACTATGCAGGGCAGGAAGCCTAATAACGAAAAACGCAAAGCGAAACTTTGGACAAAGTACACAATAGTAGTATATTGTATGTTAAAAAAAACACTGTTTGCAGGAAATGTATCTTCTCCTACAATTCTAAACGAAATAAAGCGAAATTTTGCAGAATCATGTCCAATAAATGCTCCCTTTGGGGTGTCAACAGAATTTTGATTGAGTGAAACTATTATCAAAGTTTCATCCAATTCCATCAACATTAAGTACAAGAAGTTGTGTGTACAAAAAAACAAACACACAAACAAACACGTGTGAAAAATAAGGACATCCAACTTGGATCCGTCCAACAGCCAACTTGGATCCGTCCCACATCCAACTTGGATCCGTCCAACAGCCAACTTGGATCCATCCAACAGCCAACTTGGATCCGTCCAACATCCAACTTGGATCCGTCCCACATCCAACTTGGATCCGTCCAACAGCCAACTTGGATCCGTCCAACAGCCAACTTGGATCCGTCCAACATCCAACTTGGATCCGTCCAACATCCAACTTGGATCCGTCCAAAACTTGTTAACCTTTCATGAGGTCATTAACACGGAAGTTTTCAATCGATAGCCGAGTGGAGTTGAACATATGGTAGCTTCCCATTCACAATGAATTCAACACTAGCTTATCTAATGAATCTGTGGAACCCTATTACATGTGAATAATACTCTTCACATACACTATAGCCTCACACTACAAGTTAGTTGCTTTGGGAAAAATCAATATTCTTAATCCAATATGTTGTTGTATCATCATGGGTGGTAGGTAACATTAACTGTGTTGTGTAATGAGTGACAGGTTTAATTAAAGCTAAAATATTGATGAAACAGAAGCACAAGATTCAATTAGTAAGAACGTTTATACATATAACTTATGCAGCATAACCAAAGATTGCTTGCATGTATTCATTATGTTGGATACAACTATATTTACCTTGTAAGAAAGTACAAAGTGAGTACAAAGTTAGTACAGAGATAGTACAAAGTTAGTACAGAGATAGTACAAAGTTAGTACAAAGTTAGTACAAAGGTAGTATAAAGTTAGTACAAAGTTAGTACAAAGGTAGTATAAAGTTAGTACAAAGCTAGTATAAAGTTAGAACAAAGGTAGTATAAAGTTACTACAAAGTTAGTACAAAGTTAGTACAAAGGTAGTATAAAGTTAGTACAAAGTTAGTACAAAGGTAGTATAAAGACAGTACAAAGTTAGTACAAAGGTAGTATAAAGTTAGTACAAAGTTAGTACAAAGTTAGTACAAAGTTAGTACAAAGTGAGTACAAAGTGAGTACAAAGTTAGTACAAAGTGAGTACAAAGTTAGTACAAACTTAGTACAAAGATAGTACAAAGTGAGTACAAAGTTAGTACAGAGATAGTACAAAGTTAGTACAGAGATAGTACAAAGTTAGTACAAAGTTAGTACAAAGGTAGTATAAAGTTAGTACAAAGGTAGTATAAAGTTAGTACAAAGTTAGAACAAAGGTAGTATAAAGTTAGTACAAAGTTAGTACAAAGTTAGTACAAAGGTAGTATAAAGTTAGTACAAAGTTAGTACAAAGGTAGTATAAAGACAGTACAAAGTTAGTACAAAGGTAGTATAAAGTTAGTACAAAGTTAGTACAAAGTTAGTACAAATTTAATACAAAGTGAGTACAAAGTGAGTACAAAGTTAGTACAAAGTTAGTACAAAGTGAGTACAAAGTTAGTACAAAGTTAGTACATATATAGTACAAAGTTAGTACAAAGGTAGTACAAAGGTAGTATAAAGTTAGTTCAAAGTTAGTACAAAGATAGTACAAAGTTAGTACAAAGGTAGTATAAAGTTAGTACAAAGTTAGTAAAAAGGTAGTATAAAGTTAGTACAAAGTTAGTACAAAGGTAGTACAAAGTTAGTACAAAGGTAGTATAAAGTTAGTACAAAGTTAGTACAAAGGTAGTACAAAGTTAGTACAAAGTTAGTACAAAGGTAGTATAAAGTTAGTACAAAGTTAGTACAAAGGTAGTATAACGTTAGTACAAAGGTAGTATAAAGTTAGTACAAAGTTAGTACAGAGTTAGTACAAAGGTAGTATAAAGGTAGTATAAAGTTAGTACAAAGTTAGTACAAAGGTAGTACAAAGTTAGTACAAAGTTAGTACAAAGGTAGTATAAAGTTAGTACAAAGTTAGTACAAAGGTAGTATAAAGTTAGTACAAAGTTAATACAAAGGTAGTATAAAGTTAGTACAAAGTTAGTACAAAGGTAGTATAACGTTAGTACAAAATTAGTACAAAGGTAGTATAAAGTTAGTACAAAGTTAGTACAAAGTTAGTACAAAGTTAGTACAAAGGTAGTATAAAGTTAGTAAAAAGTTAGTACAAAGGTAGTAGTATAAAGTTAGTACAAAGTTAGTACAAAGGTAGTATAAAGTTAGTACAAAGTTAGTACAAAGTGAGTACAAAGTTAGTACAAAGATAGTACAAAGTTAGTACAAAGGTAGTATAAAGTTAGTACAAAGTTAGTACAAAGGTAGTATAAAGTTAGTACAAAGTTAGTACAAAGGTAGTATAAAGTTAGTACAAAGTTAGTACAAAGGAAGTATAAAGTTAGTACAAAGTTAGTACAAAGGTAGTATAACGTTAGTACAAAGGTAGTATAAAGTTAGTACAAAGGTAGTACAAAGGTAGTATAAAGGTAGTATAAAGTTAGTACAAAGTTAGTACAAAGGTAGTATAAAGTTAGTACAAAGTTAGTACAAAGTGAGTACAAAGTTAGTACAAAGATAGTACAAAGGTAGTACAAAGGTAGTACAAAGTTAGTATAAAGTTAGTACAAAGTTAGTACAAAGGTAGTATAAAGTTAGTACAAAGTTAGTACAAAGGTAGTATAAAGTTAGTACAAAGGTAGTACAAAGTTAGTACAAAGTTAGTACAAAGGTAGTATAAAGGTAGTATAAAGTTAGTACAAAGTTAGTACAAAGGTAGTATAAAGTTAGTACAAAGTTAGTACAAAGTGAGTACAAAGTTAGTACAAAGATAGTACAAAGGTAGTACAAAGGTAGTACAAAGTTAGTATAAAGTTAGTACAAAGTTAGTACAAAGGTAGTATAAAGTTAGTACAAAGTTAGTACAAAGGTAGTATAACGTTAGTACAAAGGTAGTATAAAGTTAGTACAAAGTTAGTACAGAGTTAGTACAAAGGTAGTATAAAGGTAGTATAAAGTTAGTACAAAGTTAGTACAAAGGTAGTACAAAGTTAGTACAAAGTTAGTACAAAGGCAGTACAAAGTTAGTACAAAGGTAGTATAAAGTTAGTACAAAGTTAGTACAAAGGTAGTATAAAGTTAGTACAAAGTTAGTACAAAGTGAGTACAAAGTTAGTACAAAGATAGTACAAAGTTAGTACAAAGGTAGTATAAAGTTAGTACAAAGTTAGTACAAAGGTAGTACAAAGGTAGTACAAAGTTAGTACAAAGTTAGTACAAAGTTAGTAATTTCGTAATTAATGTTAATTTGCTTTGTTGATTACCTTGAAATCATGGGAAGCCTTTTTATGTCATTTTTTTTTAATAGCACCATTATTTGTAATAATTAAATTATAAATTTAAGTTTGAGACACGAAAAATCACGGAAAAATTTATATACTGTTGCTATTCTTTAGTAGTTCATTGAATGAACTACTAAAAAAGTATATTCCACCCGCATGACTATTATATGTCTAACTGTCAATTCAATTCAATTTAATTTATAGTATTTATAAGTAAAGATACTGTATAACAATAAGTATAGATTGAGCACAATACACACACATGTTTACCAATATTTGTTATATTTATTAAGGAGTACACCCCCACTGAACACTTTATATAAATGTCTACAATTTCTACCTAAATTAAAATATTTTGATTTTATACTGTATGGGCTTTTACAATATGGCTAAACATATGTTTTTATGAAAAATTTTCAAACTTCCAGTTGCCCTCTTGCGGTCATTGAATGAAACAAGATTTGCGGTTAAAATGCTACAGTACTAGTCACTCAATTTTAGGTGAAATTGCATGAAACCAATTTGTTTCGAATTACGTAGGTGAGGTCCAGCAAAGTTATCGGTTAACATTTTTAGTTTAGCCTTTTTGGCAAAATTAATTGATATTTATTTATATTTGGCAAAATTTTGACAAATTTTTGGGTTTAATCTGAAAAATCGGCGAAAAAAAGAAATTTAAAATATAATAACTTTATTATTCTTAACTAACTTTATTAGAGCGATTTAGTAGAATATTAATAGTTGTCTAAATTTTGCGCATATTATTGGAATTAGTAGTAAATTGGGATTAGAAGTATTTTTATTCAGCAGTTCTAAGTAAGCTAGGCAATTTGTTGCGATATGATTTAAAGATAGAGTTGTTATCACTACTCGGATTTTTTATGTAGGCAGCATGTAACATATTTTTTTACGAATGGCGAAAATGACTCCACGGGTAAGCCACAGTATTTTAGCGACAGCCTTTTTGGGAATGGGTCTACGAGGAAGGATATTTTTGCAAATAAAAGTGAATTCGTCGTAGAACCTGTCAATTTTGTTACGGTCTGTAATATTAGAGCAGCAATATTGCCTTGAATTGTATGCGTAAGTTATTTTAAAAAGTACCTTGAAATTTTTGTAATCAAATCCATATATAATGTTCGGAGGACGGAAAAATGCTGAGTTAGTTAGATAGTACTATAAATAAAGTAGGTAGGTGGTCACTAGTTCCCGGAGCAGATATATAAGTAGATGGTTAATATGTGGTCTATTATACAGTAGTACTAGAGTAAGGGAGTTATACGGGTGTGGGTGGGTTGTTAAATAATCTGTGAAAAAACAATTAAAGGATACTAGATTCAAATATAGTCACGTACTTGTTTAAAAGTTTAAAATTTACTTGGTTTACTAACGTCTATCTCCGGTAATTATTACATCATAATTAGTACTAGCAAGTTTAGAAAGGGTATCATTTAGGTCAGAGGCTATTAGTTGCTTATGAGTGTTGTGGCGGGAGATTTGTACCCAGCAGTTTTCAGGGCCGTCAAAGAGGAGGTCATGTCGTTCAGTAACTGCTAGATCACTAAGTACATAATTTAGCTGTGCCGCCTCTGTGGTCAATTTCCCATACTCTCGGAAATCACAAATTGGAGGTGAATAACCTTCTAGGTATACAGAGTTTAGTGGTTGGTCATCAGTTAAAAAAGTTGCTGAAAAAGTGATGATGTCAAACTGACAAGAGATTGAATTTAGAAAATTATAAAATTAAAAAGGGCTGATATGTTTGCGTTTTGGCCCCTACAATAATTTAAATGTAAAACAGAAAGTGAAGGATTTGTGTTGTTAGATAATGTTTCATTAAATATAGTTTCATTGAAGTAGTCACAGAATTAAGTTAGAACTAAGATTGTCATCTGGGTTAATGGACCCAAGAAAGTTTGGACCTGAGGTGTCGCCAGAATTAATATTATCGTCAATGTCCTCAAAATCGTCATAAAAAATGTCACCCTAATTGAATGGGAATATGCCTATCTATGGTAGTAGGGCGGGGTGAAAAATATTTTTTTGAATATTGAGATCGGCTAACCTCCAAAAGTTGAATTTTGTTGTAAAATGATTGCTCGGCAAAAATTATTAATTTTGGATTACCCTCTTGCTTGGCCTCAACCAAGTTGAAAATTTTGCCAAAAATTGTTTCCCCCGCTAGGATTTAAACCCGGGCCTTTGGGATTTTATTAATTATTATTGAAACAAAAGTAATACAAACAATTTTTAGTTAAAAGTTTATCCAATGGATTCTACTAGTGTAAACAATATGTACACAATGGATATTTGTGAAAATGAAAGACGCACAAGACAAACACAATAGCCTGATAATAGCTGAATAAAATTAAACTTAACTTTTCATTTACATACCGACAACCGGGGTGACTTCGATAGTTTTTTGCTTTCTTTCGTAATTTTAATTGCGTTGCCTTAACATTAACACCTTGGAATGGTCAAAGGACACTACAGTGGTGACTCTGATAGGCATGTTTAAATTCTCCAAAAAAAATCTTCATTTTGGTATCACCACGAACATCTACCACGACCAGTACCGGTATCATATTAGGCTACTCAAGTCACAAAAACACAAAAACAAGAAATATAAGTAATTTATATATAAGGAAAATATCATTAATATCATGACCCGTCGTATAATTTAAATAATTTAAATTTGAAGTTAAGGAAGGACAATAGCATAACACCTGGTATATAATACATACTGCATATAATCCGCACCGGTATACTGATATACGTATATACTTTCTCTATTGGACTGGTTGGTATGAAAACATAATAAATAATTGGGGCAATAGATTCTGCTGCATTGAGAGAATAGATATATAGTATAGCCTGTATCTAAAATTAACCATAATTAACTTTGTGAAATTAACCAAAATAAATATATAACTAAAAGCTTTATGAGGGGAGAAAACACGTTACAGTTAGTAGGCCTAACTTACTGTTTGTCTGATTTATGAATAAATAAACCATATGCATGCAATTTATGCAATAAAATTAAAATTTCAGATATAATTTTTCTCCTAATTCAATTACTATAATATTTAAAAAACAAAATACAGTATAAATAATATTGTACCTATATTATTCAGGGATTAAAATTATACTGTTATATTATAGTTTTCATTGTCGTAAATCAAAAATCAGCAGTGTATTATTATTACTAATAACTGCAGTGTCTATCTAACTAATTAACATTCGACCAATGAGATGAGTTTATGATTAAGCCATGGCTCATCTACAAAAACAATATAATATATTGTTGTACTTCGTCTTATTGGGTAAGTCATAAACTTCTGTATTCATTTTCTTATGTATCATGAATTTAACTTCAAGTGAACTCTAACCGTTATTATATTAGGGAAAAATCCCTCACCCACCGCCATAATTTTATTTAGAAAATGCATTACAATAAATAATTACAAATTAATACACATTTTTTTAGAAATAAATTAATAATAAGAAATAATAATGATGTAGGCCCAATGTTTTTGTTGCTTAATTATAATAATGTAGTGACTGATTAACCTGGAACTTAAAAGTTTATGGATAGTAACTGATTGACCTTGAACTCCATATTATATTGAATATCAATCTGCTGTAACCAAAAGGTGGTGGGTGGGATTGGAGTGAGCAATATATTAGATAGCGGAACTGTGTTATAGGGGGTATTATTGTATTTAGTTAGAGTTACAATAACTTATAGATATTAATTAAAGTTTGGAAAGTCTACAATAATATATTATATTTATCTCTTATTAAAATAAATCAAAACAGATAAACAATACGCATAATACCCCACCACACTGATAGTCATTAAAGTCTATACCAAAATATCTATCAAAAAGTCCCTGAGAGGAAGACCCCGCCTGCTGTCGCCATAATGTAAGTGGCGTTCTATAATATGATGGTGATGAGGATCTGTTGGAGAAGGAACTGTTGAGATCGGGGGTCGTGAGTATTGACGTGAAGGTGAGGTTCTAATTGACAGAGGAATATGGCTGTCTCTGCTCCAGGTCGAATAAAGGTCTCAAAAGCCACAGGGCGGAAGATGACCCCTATCCATCACCCTGTATGTGTCATTCTTATCTCGTACCATCTGTTCTGCCATCCGACCACCAGTGACAATGGTCTGCTGGAGGTAGCTTGGGGCCATGGGGTCAACAACGGTGACATTGCATGTGAGGGTACATCTCTGACTGCATGGAACAAGAGTCAACCCATCCACTCGTTTTCCATCCCTCCGGCACTGGCCCGGATGCTCCAGCATGGATGGGATCCCACAACTGAATGAACAGTGCCCTCTGGATGATGTCGTTTATCATCATATGATGTGGGAACCAGCCAGCGCTCGACCTGCAGGAAAGTCCATCGAATCCATCGGCAGTCACTGGCTTGCTACTCTGATCGCAGGAGTGGGGCTCAATCACTTTGCAACCCAGTCAAGTTGCAATGGCTATCCGAAATTGGGTGTTGGTGAACTTGAGGTCCAGCACAGTGCTCAGAAGTGCATTGAGCCAGCAGCCGGCTGTGTGATCATTGAGCGAATTGAGTCGCGTGATTCCAGAAGGTGAAGCAATGAGCCTGAGGGTGGATAGGGTATGTTCGTGAATTGGGGCCATCCACATTGGCCTGATACCATTGGGGGCACTGAGTCAGGAGGGAGGCGCCACGCACTGTAAGGGCCAACTCAACTAAAGGAATGGTTGTCTTTGATGATGGGAACTGGTGGTCGGATAGTTAGGAGCAGGCACCAACAGAAGCCAGAAAGGCAGATGGGGCGAGCTGCACAGCAGAAATCAATCCAAGACCACCAACTCTTGTGGGGAGGCAGACCTAGGCCCAGGCTGGTCCTCCACTCTGGTGTTTGCTGTATTCGAGAGCACTGCGTAACACATGATCGTAGTCCCAGAGTAGTGCCGGGTACCAAAAGCAAGGAGCCATCCTGAGGAAGTATGTTAACCAAGTTATTACAAACAAATTCCTCAAGAGAAAGAAACCATGGTGCGCATCAAGGAGTGGCAAACGAATAACTAGGGAGGACTGATCACTTACCTTCCTAATTATATTAGGAAGCATAATCATTTTCCTGTTCTGAAATTGATAGTACATGTTTGGAAATGTCTGAGATGCAACAATGCAAAAAAAAAATAAACACTATATAGTGAAATATTCGTAACAATATACAGTAGTATCTTTTGTATAATTCTAACAATTTGATGATGGCTCGCCCTTATGACTCGCCCCACAGTCGCAAAACTTATTTTACTATATGGTTATTACTTTTTACTATATTATTGAAACTTTTTACTTTATTAGTTTGCATACTAAAAATAAAAATAAGTAATAAATAAAGAAGAGTAATAAATATAAGAAATAAATAATAAAATAGTAATAATATAGTTAAAATTATGAACCATTAACTACTTACTATTTGACATACACACACATGGTGTTATTTTGTTGTCTACATCGTCTAATTAATATAATGCCTTGACTAAAAGATGACTCGTCTGTGATCGCTTATCATTTTCATACATGTATTTTTTTTACAGGCTTGATGAAAATAGTAACAAGTCAGACTAATCATGGCAATCCAGAACTAAATGGTTAGTATAATAAATATAAATACACAATTATTGTAGCCTAGATATACAAATAGATACATATGACATTTCAACCCAAGATATTTATTTTGGTATTGTACAATATGAACTCATTCCCTCTCCGGCATTGGTGAGTTACCGAGGTTAGTGGGGTAACAGACGTTTTGATCTAAGACGTTATGGCCTAGGACGTTTCGGACCAACAATGGGTATATAAGATTTGCTTGTCGGACGTTTTGGCCCAAAGATTTAATTACTCCCTTAAATAAGTCAAATATAAAGTACCCAGTCATTATCTTAATAGGACTACTTTTAACCTCCAATCGCTATTATACTGTACATAGATAATCGCCTGTTTCAGATGGTAGTAAACAGTTATAGAACCTAACGCAAATAAACTAATAAATTAGCCTTAGTACTTATACAAGGCTTATTTGCAGAAGCTATATAATATAAAAACTATAAGATTTGCAACATGCTAAATTATTATGGGATATTGTTCATCATACTGTTAATTTGAGGAACTATGCTCCCTCCGCATTCAAGAAGTTGGAACATGTGATAAACAAGATATCACCTGTTCTAGAATTATCACCGGTATGCACATTACAAAATCAATACAAAATATATACAAGAAAGGCACAAGAAAGTACGTGGATCAAGGGGGAAGGGGGGGGGGGGGGGGGGGGTTGTAGGAAAGCCATCATTCCCATCCACCCCTACACAAGCCTGGAGGCTCGAGCATAGTGCTGCGGACGTCACAGCTGACAAGTGAGTGCCTGGTGAACAATGTCATTTAACATTGAGTGACGCGGGAGTCTGCTGAGGCTACTGTCACAGGAGAGGCCATCAAGGCTGTCTGGCAGAGCTTCCTTGCCACACCGGGCAATGCTGTCAGTTTACACCCTAGGCGAGTACCGACCAAGATCCAGAACTGTGAGTTCGTCAGCTTTAGTCCCAGAGAGCTGACAGATGGCATCGAGCCAGCAGCCTGTGGTGGTGGTCTAGGGAGTTCCACCTAGCCACCCTAGGTTGAGGAAGGACTGCAAGCATGGCCTCGTGGAGAGGGGCCAGGTAGGCCCATTGCATGATGGCCGCAGATGGCAGTGTAAGTGGCATGGCAGATGGTATCAGTGGCATGGATATTGGTGTTGGCAACCCAACCCCATGCCGCATGGTGGTCTGCCGCTCACGTATGTTCAGCATACTTTCATTATATGGGATTCCTGATGAAATTATTGCAGCAATCAGATCAGTATACGATGGTTCGACAACATTTGTGTCTACTGTTGATGGTGACACAGAACCACTTGAAGTGTTATGGGGCGTCCTCCAGGGAGACACACTTGCACCATTCTTGTTCATAATTGTGGTTGACTATGTTCTACGCATGTCCTTAGATCATCATAATGATGATGGGGTTATGATAACTCCACCTACTGGCTCCAGAAGTCGAGGAAATCCTGCCAAGTACCTAACTGATCTAGACTTTTGCTGATGACTTAGGAGTACTCTCAGAATCACTAGAGGGAGCCCAACGGCTCCTCAGCTAATTAGAACATGCTGCTTCTAGTGTTGGTCTTTTTATTAACTCCAGAAAGACCAAAATTTTGACAGTTAACTTTGAAAGTTCTCAGCAAGTCTCTGATCGGATGAGCATAAGCTCAAAGGATGGTATGCTTGAGCATGTGGACGACTTCTGTTACCTGGGATCATGGATCCGGAAGTCAGGTGATGACCTTCGAATACGTAAGGGAAAGGCATGGGCAGCCTTGAATAGGCTTTCCAGGATTTGGAAGTCACCGAGAATTAATCGGAAACTTAAGGTCCGATTATTTAGAGCAGCAGTAGTTCCAGTACTCCTCTATGGGAGTCCATGCTGGGCTCTAACTGCTGAGGACACCAAATCTCTGGATGGCACATTCACAAGAATGCTACGCCGGGTTCATTGTGTCAAGTACAATGCACACATCTCCAACCAGACACTATATAACATTGGATGTGTCTCATTGGTTCCCCCAAGCTTGACACTAGAACAAAATCGCCTCCGCTTTGCAGGACATTGCTTTCGCCGTGAGGACCAGCCAGTGCATAATCTTTTACTTTTGCAGCCTCATGGAGTGAATAAGCATGGTGGACAGCCCATGACTTTCTTGAGACGCATCTTAAAGGACACTGGCCTTGAAGATGCGGATGATCTAGCTAATGTCATGGGTGATAGGGAGTTGTGGCGGCGCAATTTTGTCGACAAGCCGGCACAGCATTCTTAAAAATGCAGCTGCAATGCAGCATGCCGATACTAGTAGTAGTGGTGTTGGCAGCATGGATGGTGACATTGCGGCTTTGGAGGCATGGATGGTAGCATCGGATGCGCGGATGGTGGCGTCGGATGTGTGGATGGTGGCGTCAGTGGCGCGGGTGTTGGCATCAGTTGCGCGGATGGTGGTGTCAGCATATATATATATATATATATAGTCCCTTTCATTTTGAAACAACCTATATGCCATTTTTGCCGAATTGGAGATTGCTGCATTTCTTTATGTTAAAATGTATTCTGAATCCGATTAACACACTTAGAAGGCCATAATCCCACGTATAACTAAGATATGTATCGTTTTGAAACCACCTATATGCCATTTTCGCATAGACCGCATGATAAATATATATTTTTTTTTTAAACAACCTATATAACACATTTTACTATTATAAATAAGGTAAGGCCAGGAAACGTTGATATAAAATAGGAAACAACGATTCAGGAGGCATAATTGTTGTTTATTATGATATGGGGAGATTTGATTTATATTTTTAAAACTTAATAATCGAATTTGTCTTAAGGGTTTTAATGCTTTTTGAGAAATCATTGTAAAAAATGTAATAAATTTTTTTGAAACAACCTATATCCCTATACATAGTTTCCTACCTAATATGTTACATAATTCCAATACCAAAACTGTTTTTGTTTAAAATTGTTACATTTAATGCATTTAAAAGTAAATAAGACTAAAATCCTGGAATATTTCTTGCAAACAAAATTAGAATAAAAAATGCCGTTTTACAGGAAAAGTCAATATTGTCATTTAGGTTATTTGAAAATGAAAGGGACGATCGATATATATATATAATAATAATAAATATCATTTTAATAGTTGTGATGAGCACACGGTATACGGACAGACGGACTATAATAAAAGAATGTAACTTTGCGTAATTGGGGTGAAGAAACAGGCTGACAGGCCGAACTCTGGTGTAGGTCCAGAAGTTGTGTGGTTGTCCCGATATACAATGTGGAATGATAATATTTTTCGCTAACGCACATACATGAAGGTATATTTAGGTAGATAGATAGATAGATATTTTTATACATTATGTAAAAAAATAAAAAAACACCAAACAAAATGTACAGATATTGTCCAACATAACATATAGGATTACCCCTAAAGCTTTGCAGATTATTTCCAAAGGGGTCCTTTATGTTACTTGGTTACAAATACAATATTACACTACGCTAACCTAAAACAAATATAAAACGTAATTACAATATGTACAACTTTACAAGAGAGTGACAATGCCCGACTCAACGATAAAGATGTAACTACGTACATAACAATTTATTATAAAACGTAATTACAGTATAAATAGTAAATAATTAATAAACTAATAACTTACTGTAGGACTATTGTACCTATTTTTACATTGCACACGGAGGTGAGATTAAACCGCTGATTTAAAAGAATGTTGATTATTTAGGTTTTTAATTTCATTTGGCAGAGCGTTCCAATTTTTAATGCCGTTAAAAAAGAAAGTTCAGATTCGAAGGATTTACAATTCGGGAGGTAGAAGTTTGAAGCACTAGCTCTGGTACTGTAAGAGTGTGTATCGCGTACCCTGTTGAATTTTTGTTTTAGGTAATTGGGACATTCAGATTCAGAAATGTCATCTGGAGTTAGGTGGTATCTAGGATGTAGTCTTTAATAAATCGTACTACTTTATTCTGAGCTACTTGTAATTTACATTTAACAGTGTTTAAACTATTTTTATTTATTTCTGTATAGAAAGTTAAGGCTACTGTTAACTTTCGAGAAAATATTTTTCAACAGTTGTTTACCAACAACCTTGCAAACAGTTTGAATTATAATTTGTGATTGCGACATTTATAAATCAACTCATATACTAGTGATGGGCCTATCGGCCCGATAAGGAACCGAATTTTTATTTAAAATAAATGAGACGACGAGAAGTAGTATAGAACTAATTATGTAAAAATACAAATCATATATCATACAATAAGTACTAAGAAATTCGATCTATTATTAGTTACTTAATTCTAGAACAAAATCAACCTGCAAATAGTGAAGACCTCGTTTTGGAATTTCGAAACAATGCTGGTCCGATGCGCGATATCAAGTTTAGTTAATAAATTGAAAACTCAATCTATTTATTTGCACCCAGTAATAAGAAATCCTAGAAAAATAAATAACTATTTATTAAATTACTATTAATTAAATAGCTATTATAATTAACTAATTATAACCATATGCTAGATCTTCGTTCACTACTTGACTCGCCAAATAAATCACAGTTGAGCTAAGTGGGCAATGGTTCTTTGGGCCACTTGACTACTATGGTGGCCTATTACTATCAAGGTCAAAAACTAAAATACTAAACAGAAATACAATGTTTTACAAACGATACCCATGTTCACCAGTGATTTCATATTCATTCATTAAACTACCGGTATTCAATATTATACTATTACAATTCTGTTTCCAAAGCTTATTCATGTTGTTGTGAGATTGAGAATTGAATCGATTTTTAGTCATTTAAGTTTCAGTTACAGTTACAGTATTCAAAATTCGTAATTACAGTTTCAGTTACAGTTACAGTATTCAAAATTCGTAATTACAGTTACAGTTATAGTTACAGTATCAAAAAATTATCAAAATTATTAACCTCGGGGGGGGGGGGGGGGGGGGGGGTGGTTAACATGGGGATAGAAATACATTAAATGTTATTAATTTCTTTAGATAAATGTCATGTTGAGAAATCATGGTGGATGCTCAATTCAGTTAATGGAACTCTGGACATCTATGGCAACCATCCTGGTACACTACATGATTCAATTACCTACAGCGTTGGACCATCAGGTATTGAAAACCAAGCCATTTACTTTGGAGCTGGGGGTTACATCTCAATCCCACATGGTTGCGATGAGCTAACGGCTGAAACATTCACATTCTTGGCATTTATTAAGACGTCAGGAGTTGGACCAGTACTTATGTTTGGAAGCGAAACAGTTAGTGGCTCTCAAATATGGAACAATCCTGCAACATCTTTGCAATACATACCAATTGAAAGCACAACAGTAGCTGTTGCTAATGCTGTAGTAATCAATGAATGGTACATGATTGCAGTAGGAGTAAGTGATCTCAACAAGCATTCATTTCTCTTCAGTCAAAGAGTAAGCAGTGAGGGCCATCGTACAGAATTTGAAGCTTCAAGCACGCATAGACCTTACGAAGATAAAACAGAAGACCTAATTATAGGAAAACGACTCGCCGCTCCTCATGACTACCCCGGATTCATTGCTCACGTCAGATATTACAGTTGCTACCTGTCAGTACAACAGCTGTTGTCCATCTATGAAGAGATTATTAACTACCACCAGGAAAACTGTAAGTCATACTTTATATAAAATATGTAATTTAATCAGTTTGGCATCCCACAAGGTCCACAAGGTTATTTACACAAAATAACAGTAAATAATATAATACAATTTTTATTAAATTTTAATAAAATTGTTTATTCTTGACAGACACCTGACCTCGTCTTAACTATTGATTAAAAAAAATGTTACTTTTAGATAATATTGGAATAAATATAGCTCCAGAATCATAATTATGACTATGTATAATCAATCATCCCTGATTATTAATATACTGATAAATTGGTGTACGATTTGGTATCTGTTGA